>ML105421.1:273826-331272 GCA_003697995.1 Taxidea taxus jeffersonii | reverse complement strand
CCCCCCCCCCCCGGACATTACAGATGAATAAATGGAGCCTCAGAGAGGTTAAGGAACTTGCCCTAGCCACCCAGTAGTGAGTGAAAGAGTTGAGGTTTAAACCCATACAGCTTTGTTGTGTTCTTTTTAACACTGGTATAGTTCCTTTAAAAGTTCCAGCCAGTTTCAGCTGGGCTGTGGAAGCAAGGAGAGAGGATTCTGATTCTATCTACTCTTAGTGTACTGGGGAAGCAGCACATTCCACAGGCCAGGCGTGAGCATAGTTCCTGGGATCAGAGTGCACATTCATGGGAGACAGGCTGTGATGGGGGCAGGAGGAGCCAAAGAGTCCCTCCCTATCAGGAGAGTTTCTATCCTAAGCTTCCATTCATTCCATAAATATTACTTGAACACCCTTTACATGTCAGGCAGAGAATGCATCTCTCCACTCCAGCCCTGGACAGGTTATCAGTTTTCTAGCATGGAGCTAGCTCCAGGCACACTTTAGTGTGTTTCAGCAAGTCTCACCTAGAAGAACTCTAGGGAAATATGTGTATTTGGGTAGAAAGAGAAGGGGATAAAGAAAGGATCTTTTGTATCTCAGATCTGAAGGAACATGTGGGATCTAGTTCAGGCAGAAGACTCTGTGAAGGGATGTGGGGTGGTGGTAGTCAGCCAGCTGGTGGGACAGGAGTACAGATATGGTGACACAGAAAGGGAAAGAAGAATTCAAGGTAGAAGTTGGGGGTCAATGGAGAAAAATGTCCTCTGTTTCACAACTTGACTAGAATATTAGTGGTGATCAGGGTATCAGGAAAGGTGCTAAGTTTGCTGGCGTCTAAGGAAAATTGTTCATTGAGACTGTCTCTCATGAAAACATTTACTGAATATACTCAGTGACAGGCTTGTTCTAGAGCTTGTAGGGGAAATAAAGATGTGTGGGCCTTACTCCCTCACTAGGTACTAAAAAAAAAGATAGGGTGTATCCCTATAACTACAATTTAAGCTCTAGGATCAGTGCACAAGGTGGCAATGCATACTTGTCCTGGCACATACAAGAGTCCTTGCTTTAAGCAAAGCAGGAGATGATGCTATAGCCTCCAAGGAGGGAGGATTAGGTCAGCCTCAGCCCAGTGCTCAGGACCTTCTGTCAATTCATCCTGTCATTGGACAAGCCAAGCTTGTGGACTGGCATTGTGAGTGAGGTCTGGGAGGACCACAAGCTGCCTGGGGCCTTGGCTTGCCTCTGGTTTGACATGCTGCATGAATTACTTCTCAGAGCACCAGAACCTGAAGCTATACTGTTAGAGCAGCTATTATTACCTTTGAGGTACTGGGAAGAATAGGGTAGGTTTATTTCCATTTTTATAAAGTTTCTGAACTACAAAATAATAACATTGCTGGGATTGAAATGTGTCTGACTTTTAATAGGGCTTCTGACAGGGCGTTTTGTGATATGCTTGAGAGGTATGTGGAGAAATGTGCGATTGAGATTAGTACAGTTAATGGCTAAAAAGCTGTGCTCTAATATCGTTCATTCATTCAACAAATATTTATTGAGCCAGACATTGTGCTAAGTGCTCGGAATATAATGATGAAAAAAAACCAGGAATAGCTCCTCATCACATGGTTGCTTATAGTTTAGTCAGGGAGCAAGATAGTCACACAATTAAGTGTGAAATTGTAATGATGACAAGTGCTACAAAGGAGAGGTTTGTGGTACTTTGACTGCATATTATAGGACTAGTCTAAACTGAGATATGAAAAATGATGTGACAGATTAAAGATGGACATGTATCCTTTGCTACTCCTCCCATGAAGAGGTGAAGTCTAAATTCCTCTCCCTAAATCTGGGCTGGCCTTAGTGACTTGTTTAACCAATAGAATGAAGCAGAAAGGATGTTTGGGACTTGACAGATCATAAGAAGGCTTAGAGCTTCTATTTTTCTTGGAATACTCTTTCTCGGGCTTTGAAACATCATGAAAGTTGTCCCACTACCCTGAGACCACCATGTCAAAGAGGCCATGTGTAGGTGTTTGGGTCAACAGTCCCAGCTGAGGCCTGCCTTCTGGCCATTTCTACCAAGCCACGAGACACTGGAATAAAATCTTCGATCCTCCAGATCCAAGGTCAGTGGACTACAGCCTACAGACGAAATCTGGCCACCACCTATTTTTACAAATAAAGTTTTGTTGGAATGCAACTATACCCATTTATTTAATTATTGCCTATGGCTGCTTTTCCATTATACTTGTAGAAATGAGTAGCTGTGTTAGGAATGATACGGCCTGTTATAGAAAAAAATGCTGACCTTTGCTCTAGGTTAGTAGTATCCAATAGAAAGATAACACAACCACATATGTAATTTGAGAATTTTGAGTAATCACATGAAAAATATTAGAAGGAAATAGGTAAAAATCAATTTTAATGATATATTTTATTTAATTCAGTATATCTAAAATATTATAATCTCAACATATAATTAATATAAAATAATTAATGGATATTTTACATTTTTTTCTGTATAAAATCTTATAGGTATTTTACACTTATAGCGCACTTAGGTAAGCTACATTTCAAGTGATCAGTAGCCACATGTGGCTAGTTCCTACTGAATTGGACTGTGCAGCTCTAGACCAGCCCATTCACTAGATTAATACCAACCACCAAGTGACTTCAGTTGATGCCATGAGGAATAGAAAAATCACTCAAAAGCTTGCCCAAATTTCTGGACCACAACATTGTGAGGCAGAGTAAATATTAGTTGTTTTAAGCTGCTGAGTTTGGGGACAGTTTGTTAGGCATTAATAGGTAAACAGAACAGATTGAATAAGTATTATATAGGTGAAGCTTGGAAGGATTCTAGGCAAAAGGAACAGCAGGTACAAAGGCACTGACGTTAAGAGGGAGAATGAGGGAAGGTTGATGTGGCTTAAATGACTAGACAAGTGGGGAGAGAAGCCTGCAGAGTCAGCAGGCAACAGACCATGCTTATCTTAGGGGTCAGCAAAGGATTTTGGTGTTTATTCTGAGTACAACATGAATCACTGAAGAAATTAGAGGAGTGACATAATGAGTTTTGCATTTTGAAAAGATGACTTGGCTACTGTTTAGCAAATGGATGGTAGGGAAGTCAGAACAGATGCCAGAAGACCAATCAGTTGGCTACTGCAGTCATTTAAATGAGAGAAGATGGCCGCTTGGTCTAGAGTGGTAGTAGCAGTTGTAGAAGTGGATAGGTTCAAGCAATATTTAGGATTATAATCCACTGGAAGTGAAGATGAGGGTGAGAGATTGATTGATCGATTGATTGATTCATTCATTCATTCAACAACTGAGTGCCAGGAATCACTCTTATTTAATAGACTAACATGATGGATGCTACAGGGATTTTTAACTTTTTCACTTGCACAAATAATGTGAAATTCTTTTCTATAAGTAGAGTAGGATAGCTTAATGGAGCCTGGAATGTCAGATGAGTTTGTATCTGATGTGATAGAAAATTAAGAGTTTGAAATTAGTGGTTTGGGAGCAGAAAAATTATGTAATGGAACTTAAAAAAAAAATCAGCCTATCAGTGACCTGTGGAAAGTGAGGCCTGGTTAGGGTGGTCAAGAAAGCCAGGATTAAAGTCTCACAGACCTGAGATGAAGAGGCTGAACCAGCATAGAGACAGTGGGTATGACATGAAAGAGATGAGCATGAATGCCACATTGATGAAAACATGAACACTTCTTGGTGTCTTGTAGACACGGGAGATGATGATTGGCTATCAATGTGCGTCACCCATCTTGAGCTTAACTGAGCTCCCCTAGCAGCCATGTCTCTCTCTAGCTCAGGCTGGATTATATGTTGGCCTTGGATTTCAATCTCTTCTTGGAGCAAATCTTTCTGGGCCTCATTTGTGGAGAGTTTTTCATACTTAACACTGACTTACTTTGATTAGCTGTCCCTCCCCTCACCCATTTGGAAGCATGGTGTTTCCACACAGATATGAGGGGAGCAGCATAAAAAATGCACATGTACAAAGAAGAAATGTCTATGTAAACTCATAAAGAGGAAAGGCTGATTTTCTTCATTCCCTGATATATTAGGTAACTAAGTATTAAAATCAAAAGTCCATTCCCTCACTTACCCAAAAGAAGGAGCATAACATTGTGAAAGCATTTAGCTTTTCCAGTCTCCTTATAGCAAGTTTATGTACAAGACAGTTGTCCAGTTCTCTTAGTCATATCTAGAATCAGATCTAAGTCAAGGTGCATCACTTTTCCAAATTATCACTTTTCTGAATTATCAATGGTTTTGGAAACTATTTTTTCCTTTTTTTGTCAAAAAGTGCCTATGGGTGAGCATCATGCAAAGTTTACAGGCAAATCTACGCGTCTGGTCAAGGGTTCCACCTATCACAAATAAGACCCAGAGAACTCACTAAAAGGCATTTATGCCAATCCTGGCATAAAAAAGCAGGAGGGCCCCTTCCTGTTCTCTCAGAACCAGAATCATGGTCAAAGAGAGAAAGCCAATGTTTCAAGAGCACAAATTGAGGGACGTCCCCTCTCCCCATTCTGTATATCAACCCTACCCTGGTGCTTGGAATTCCCAAATTACTCATTCCTTGGGTAAAGGCATTTTTGAAAGCCCCTATTAAAATACAAACGCTAGCCAGAAGGGAGCAATATTTTTTGTTTTTAGCCATTAAGAGTTAAGTGCAAGTTAATTTATCTAAATGGGGAAAAGGAACTCAGAAAGGAATCACACTCTTAAAAAGAAGGAGAATAGTGAATGGTAACCTTCCTATTCTGATGGGGAGATGGGAAGTGCTGAAGACATATTTTTCTTCTACACATATTCAAAATGGCGTCTATTTCCCAAACCTCACCCTGAGTATACCCCGATCTCCGGTTCAGAAACAAGTCTGTATATGAGATTAGAGATGAGGATAAAGGTCATATAAAGGATTGTGTGCCCAGCCTATGGCCCTATCCTTCTGTCCTGCCCGCTAAATACCCTTATTTGCCTGACCAAGAAAGGTGAATTGTCAGCACTTTGCTTGGACTCTGGATAACTACTCAGGAACTTTCCCACCATTCTCTTTGCTTGTTTCAGACATGTTTTGTTCTTGTTCTATTTCCTCACAGCTTTAGTCTCCTGGTCAGAGACCCCTAGACTTACCTCCTACCTCTATCCAATTTTTGAAACTTGGTATTTGAATCTTGATTTTCTCCCAAAGAATCTGGCTTGGCTTAACTTTTCACCTTTTATGTTCTTTCTTCTCCCACCTTAGCCTCAAGTCCATAACATCTGATCATCCTCTCCACCAAGAAGAGACATCTGATATCCAGGGATATTAGAGGAATGAAAATATCGAGCTCAAAGACATAGTTAAACAGTTAGTACGATCACAAGGAGCCATTTCCTTGCCTTCAAAGCATGGTTGCCATACAATAATTATAGTGTGACTATCTAATTAGTACTATTTTCCCACTAGGCTAAAAGCTTCAAAAGTATAAGGACCACGTCTTTTATGCTCTCTGTTAAAAACCCACTACCTATGACATAGTTAAGCACTCAATAAGTATATTTAGGACACACCAATTAACAGATATTTATAAAAGCTTATACACAGGATAGCTCATGTAAATAGCATTAATGGTACCTGCAACAGCAAACAGGTGAAATAATACAGAACTATGAACTTGTGCACATAGTTAGACTCATTTAAGTCAAGAGCCTTAGTCCCAAGATTGAGGTTGCCTGTCAGAGGAATAGACCATCTCCTTAGTTATTACCATTTGAGAGGAGTGGGAAGTTCCCTTGGCCAAAAATTATTTTCACCTGTCTCTCCTTAAATAACTATTAGTGGAGGCACTATTTTAAGCCTATTTGCAAATGCAAATATGTTCATGGTATACAGAACACGAGCCCACTGCCTGGGCTCTTTTTGACCTAAGACTTTCTTTTCAAATGAGCTGTTGGTCTCTAGTGCCAAGAGGAGCCAATATTGTGATGGGACATTTAGAGGGGAAGAAGAAATGGAGAAAATAGAAAAAAAGAGAGAGAGGGAGAGAGAGAGGGAGAGAGACAGGAAGAGAAAGGCCAAATAAGAAATAAGAAAGCAGAGACCACTGCAGAGGCTGTGGGTTTTGCTCCAGATCTCTGGACTTCTCACTGGCACAAGGGTCTCAGGCAGGGCCAGGATCCTTGGATAGCTTCTCCTGCAGCAGAACTACTTGGAACCCCCAGCACCCTGATGCCAGGGGTGGCTGCTGGTCGTTTGGTAAGTGGCCCCTTCTGTTTCTTGCCTGTCCTGTCTCTTAGCTCACCAAAGCAGATAAAGGTCTCTGGCTGGAAGAGAAACGTTTTTGTAATGTCCTACCTCCAATGTAGCCAGTCTCAGCATCAAGCCTGATGCTCAAAAGTTTTATGCATGTACTCCACAACCCTACTTACCCACCCCCTTGCCAGTCGTCAGCCCCACCTCTGAACATTCTGCCCCAGACACAGCTTTATCTAATACCACGTTCCCCAGGCATACGAGCTTCATAAGAACATACCTGTCACAAATGCCCATCCACTGCGGTTCCCAGAGACCAGATGCATAAGCCCAGTGGCATTCCCGAGGAACACAGAAGCAAGGTATTTAGAATAAACGAAAAGGAGCCTTTGTGAGCTCCCCCAAACCTCCTAACAGTCCTTGTAGAGAAAGAAATAATGTCAGGGCCGAGGCTAGAACTCAAATACAGAAAGGGGAACTGACAAGAAAGAAATAGCACCACAGACAGGGGCTGGTTCCAGATAACTTCTGATGGCAGGTGGGCATTTCCACCGATGAAAATGACTACAAATGCACTAGCGGAGAGTGAGTGAATGTAAAGCCCTGAGGAAACTCCCCAAAGACAGCCCAGCCACAAACATGACAAACACTGATAGAGATCCAGGAGTGCAGCCTTTGAGGCTTAAAGGTAAAGGTTCAGCTCAGTTTAACAACAGTTTTACTGGGCTGCCATGTACCTCGGACTGTTTCTGGTGTGGCAGAGCTGCGGGAGACAGTCTGAAACCAGAAAATCCAGAGACTGGGTATTTCTCTTCTCACTCCCCATCCCCAAACCATTCATTTGAGTATACCTCCATGGATGTTAATTCCATGGATGTTAATTGGCCACAATTAACATCCACAGCCTGTTTTTAAATCATCCTGATCTAATCCTAATTGTCGTAATCTAGAATGTTTCTATTACCTTGGCTCCCATTTCTGGAAGTGGGTGGTACTCTTGAGCCTGGAAACAAGTCCCAAGCAGAAGAGTGAAAGCTGTGTGAATGCCAAGTTGGATTTTTCCAAACCTAGTGCTTCCTCAGGGTCAGGGTTCACACATATAATAATCTTGCCTCAAGTGTATGGTTTCTTTTTCTGACCCAGTCAGGCCTTGAAAAGCCCTCTGCTCAATGTTTGGAGGCATTTATGTGCCTCCGAGCCTGCAGCATTTGCACTCAGGAGGGGAGCTTCCTCTGGGCATGTCTCCTCCACTCTCTTGAGACTAGCTGTGCCCTGCAGGACTGGAGAAAATAAAGTAACAAAGGGAAAGCTATGTGTTGTCTGGGGTGAGAAGGAGCACCCAAGCAAGGACGTGTAATGCAGGGGAAGTAGCATAGCATGGGTTTGGAACTGGTGGCTAAGGTCAAATCCTGGCTTGATCCCTGGGCTCTGAACCCATTATGGACATCTTCTCATCCCAGTCTTCTCATGCAAGAAAGGTGACCAGCATCCTTGCCGCACTGTTCTGCAAGACAGATGGGATCTTGCATGCAAATCGCCGGGCACAGAGCAGGCTATGCAGTTACCTAGTCTTTATTCATACTTTTCTGTCTTCCTTTCAGACTTTCCGGTTCTCACTTTGACCTTTTCGACCACAAAAATTATCCATAACCACGGGAAAGGTGATGGTCATTCTTCCCCAAACTGACCTGTCAACTCCTTCACCTTCCTTCCAGGGCCTTCCAAAGCCAAAGGGCTCCTGCATGAGTCCTGGCCCCTGACTCATAGGGTCTTCACTTCCTCTCAGCCATTCTGTGTGCATACCTTGGAAACTTCATCCTTTATTCGGATAGGCCCCACCTGGGGTTTTCCTCTGGATTTTACAATCATATATATTTTTTTTATTTGAAAGGGTCCATTTAGTTTCCTTATTGTAACACATGAAATTACCCATGTATCAGGGCACAGGAATATTAATTTATATTCCACTCAGTTTTCAAGTTTCCTTCTTTTCCTTGTACTCAGCAGTCCAAATATAAAATAGACTAAATTGGAAATCTTGCTGTCAAAATATTTGGAATTAGTGTTTCCCAAACTTCAGCCATTCTAGCTACTAGTACCACTTCACATCATTGTCAAATCTGTACTATTTTTATATATTTATTTTTCTCTTGACTTACTTTGAATCAGTATATTTTACTTTTTTTCTTCTTTTAAAAGATTTTATTTATTTATTTGACAGAGAGAGAGAGAGAGAGAGATCACAAGTAGGCAGAGAGAGAGAGAGAGGAGGAAGTAGGCTCCCCACTGAGCAGAGAGCCCAATGTGGGGCTCGATCCCAGGACCCTGGGACCATGACCCGAGCCAAAGGCAGAGGGTTTAACCCACTGAGCCACCCAGGCGCCCCTGTATCAGTATATTTTAGAAGGAATCTTTATGCCAACATGAACATTTTTAAAAACCAGTATAATTTACCATAAATAAAGGGTGAATAAAAATAGCACCTCACACAAGGCTTTGGAATTACAGAGAACTGGGTTCAAATCTGGCTCCACCAGCTGATACGTATATGTTCTTGGGGAAGTCACTTAACTTCTCTGAGCCCTAGTTTCATCACAGAAGTAATACTATCTCATGAGCTTGTTGTGAGGATCAAATAAGAAGACATATATATGGTGCCTCACACAGATCCTGACATACAGCAGGTTCTTTTTAAAAAAAGTTGTTTTATCATTTTCTTTTCCATATCTTCTCTTATCTCCTCATTCACCCCCTGCTTAGAGTAGTGCCCAAATGCACTACAACACTGAATTAATGGCAGATAAGGGGTGAGACTGGCAGCAGAAATAAACGACATCATGGTGCTATGGAGTTCTCTCACTCTATGACTTCATTAGCATTGCAGGGTCATCCTAGTCTCACAGAAGTCATCCCAGTCTTTCACTGTGAAGCAAAGATCCCTTCGATGTTCTCTCTAGTAGATGGATGTCTAGTCTTTGCTTTCTCACTTATGTTAGAAAACTCACTACCTAATAAGACAGTTACAAGAGAAAGGCCTCCTTTATAATAATAATCTCACATTTCCTACCTCTCCCTCCCTAGCCATATAGGTACTATATAGCTGTCCATGCTGTTTTCTAAAACTATTGGTATATATGTATATTTTTTTTAAAGATTTCATTTATTCATTTGATAGACAGAAATCACAAGTAGGCAGAGAGGCAGAGAGAGAGGAGGAAGCAGGCCTTCCGCAGAGCAGAGAGCCCGATGCGGGGCTCAATCCCACGACCCTGGGATCATGACCTGAGCCGAAGGCAGCGGCATTAACCCACTGAGCCACCCAGGTGCCCCTTGGTATATATATTTTTAACCTCTTTACATTGAACCCTCCACAGAGTTGAAAGCTTTTATCATAAATTTCCTTAGTAGTCTCTTTTCTTGGCTAAAAAGTATCAGTGTCCTCAACTGCTCCTCATATGATGTAGTCTCTAGAACCCTAATCAACTTGGTGGTTCTCCCACTGGCACCCAACTCCCTGAATTTATCAACATACCTCTTTGCAGAGAGGGTTCATGGAATGGAATGGACAGTGATAAGATCACTTTCATTAATGAGTCAGAGATCACATAAGCCTATAAACAGTTGTAGTGGGCAGATCACCACCTCCTGGCCCCATCTTATTATGTGTAAGTGTTCAGCCAATCAAAATTACTCTGAATCCCATACATGTCTTTCATTGTATTACTCATCACTCTAAGTTTTGTGCCACTCAAAAATAAGGAGGCCTTACCCAAGGGTCATCAGAGCCAAGGATGGACAGGGTTCAGCACGGATGGCGGTTAACAGTATGAAATGCTGAGATGAGGTTAAGCAAAATGAAGAAGATCAGTTCCTTGTGTTTATTAAGGAGGAAGTTACTAGTAACCTCAGAAAGCTGCTTTCTGTGTGGGGCTGCTTCCTCCATGCCTTACTTCCAGATGTCCACGTGTCTGAGGAGGTCGAGGCTACAAGAAAAAGCAGCAAGAGGGGAGTGGCCATGGATAGTAGCTGAGACAGGGAAATAGATACCTTCCCGAGGTTCTTGCTCAACTGTGTCCAAGAGATATTCCTCTGGCACCACATAGTTAGGATCTACTTTGGAAGTGGGGGAGGGCAGAACTAGAAACTTGTGGGCATTTGGAAAGATCAGACACTTAGCCAAATTTTCCGATTCCAGCCATATATTTGTTTGCTATACATAAATGGCTTCCTGTGGTCACTGGTCAAGAGGCAATCTAAAAATATTCTAGGTTGTGGTGGTTTCAATATAAGACAAGATAGTTTCCACAAATAATTGTAGCAGCATTATTTTTTGAAATGTTAGTGTTTGTTTTCTGAGATTTCTTTTTTTCAAGATTTTACATATTTATTTGACAGAGAGAGAGAGAGAAAGAGAGAGAACACAAGCAGAAGGAGGAACAGAGGGAGAGGGAGAAGTAGGCTCCCTGCTGAGCAGAGAGCCCAAACTGGGACTCGATCCCAAGACCCTGGGATCATGACCTGAGCAAAAGGCAGATGCTTAACCAACTGAGTCATCCAGGCACCTCTGTTTTCTGAAATTTCTTGACACATAGATTTTTTGCAGGGGATAAAGCAGAAGAGACCTAAAGTCAAGACACATTTAGACTCTGGTGAAAGCCCATGGAAGAAATATAGGTGTCCTAGAAGAGAAAGAGAGTGCTTTTGAGATACAAGAGGAAGGAAGGGCAGAGGTGCTTGGGTCCTGTGAGCAGTGGGATCCAAGCACCCCCTTCTCAGTGCTCCCAAGGGGATAAAAGCTTTGGGAGTATGGTTCTTGCCTACAGTACACTTGTCTCCTAAGCCTCAGTTGATAACCTCATGCCCCACAATAGCATGGGGGCAGACAGCTGCCAGAATTCATAGACCACCATGTTTCAGATGGTAAGGTTGCCTAAGGCAACAAAGACAGACTTGGGATTTGAAGCCCTTCCTCCATTTCCAGGCATTAAGTAAGCTTCCTGATATTCTGGCTGGGCTGCAGGAAGGGAAGGGCACCCTTGTATGATCAAGATGGAATCCCTTATCCAACTGGCAGGATGGGTTTCACAGGTGAGATTCAGTTGAATTAAAGGAAATATGGAAAGTGATTATTTCTTACATACTTGGATTCATGGACAGAAATTCAGACCCTACACATAATTCCCAAACTGCTTTTAGTTTAGAAGTCATGTAGCTCAGGATGGTTCTGTTCTTGTTCCCAGCCCTGCTGCACAAACTCACAATGCAGAATATCCAGCCACCACTCCCAGGACCTGACTCTTCCCTTTTACTGAAACTCTTCTGGGTTCACAGACAGGGTTCCCTTGTACTGATTGAAAGAGAATGTAAAACACTTGCTATAAATTTTTTCTTTTACTGCTGTTGTAAAATGCATTCCTAAAACCCTTCCTCCTAAAAGCATAAACCCACTAACTGCTGAGAGAATGCAAAGACAAGCCACAAAGTGGAAAAAAATATTTGCAAAACACATACCTGGTAAGGGACTGTTATTCAAAATGTATACAGAACTCTTAAAACTCAATAAAAAGAACAAGTTAGTCTAAAATTGGGCAAAAGGTTGGATTATACACCTTATCAAATGAGATATACAGATGGATGGTAGATAAGCAATTAAAAAATGCTCAGTATCATATGTCATTAGGGAATCATTAGTTAAAACAATAATGATCTACTACTACACAGCTATTAGAATGGCTAAAATAAAAAAACACCTGACAATATCAAATGCTGACAGGGATGTGGAACAATGGGAACTTGCATTCATTGCTGGTGGGAACACAAAATGATATAGGCACTTTGGAACTCATCATGGCAGTTTCTTACACCACTTCACCTAAGCCTACCATGTTACCCATCAGTCAGACTTATAGGTATTTACGCACATAAGTTGAAAATTTATGTCCACACAAAAACCTGTATATGAACATTTATAGCAGATTTATTCATAGTTGCCCCAAACTGGAAGCAACTAAGATGTCCTTCAGTAAGTGAATAGATAGACAAACTGTGGTATATCCAGACAATGGGATATTCTTTGGTGATGAATAGAGATGAGCTATCAAGCCATGAAAAAACATGGACAAACTTTAAATGCATATTGTTTAATGAAAGAAGCCATCTATACTTTCAAATAGATGACATTCTGGAAAAGGCAAAACCACTGAGACAGTAAAAAGATCAGTGGCTGCCAGCGATTGAGGGGAGGGATGAATAGTGGAGAAAAGGGAAATTTTTAGGGCAGTAAAACTTTCTGCATGATACTGTAATAGTGAATACTTGCTTTAAATTTGTCAAAGCCTATAGAACTGTAGAACCCAAAGAGGGAACTTAATATAAGTGTGAGTTTTAATTAACAATATTGGTTCATTAATTGTAGCAAATATACTGCACTAATGCAAGATGGTAATAGTAGGGGAAACTGTGTGCAGGGGAGAGAGTAAATGGGAATTCTCTGTATTGTTTGCTCAATTTTTCTGTAAATCTAAGACTGTTCTAAAAATAAAGTCTCTTAATTAAACACACACACACACACACACACACACACACTAACCACATGCCCTGATTTCTGGTAAAGCAACTAAGTTAATGACATGATATTTTAGAGGGTTTCTCCACTAGTGGGTAAGAAAATTAGCATCAATTTCACAGTCCACTGTTCACTTCTCCATGTTGCACACTTGTAATCAAATACCATACATAAAATATTGCTGCAAAACATCTCTAGTTTTGTATTTCTGATCTGTATTTTGCCAGTTTCTGCATCTTTCTGGTGCAGAATCATAAGTTTTTATGTCAGTTCCTTAGGTACATTAAAAAGTCCCATTGTTTTCTAAGGGCCCAATCAATAAAAAATAGCTTTCAGTTCCATGTTTCTGGAGGAACATTCTTAGAAACGTAGTAAGTTTCTTTTTTCTTTGAGGGGGAGATACAGTGTTGGCGTACATTTAAAAGCAATTTTATACAGTTAAGCACTGGAGGTTGAATCTTCTTTTTCTCAGCCAAAATTTTGCAGCCTCCATACTTACATCCTAGAAGAAGTTTACCAAGGTAGGGAGAGACCCTCACTCTTACGACCTCTAGCTCAGGCTCCTCTCTAGTCCTGGGCTGGTGTCCCTAGCTGCCCTGGGGTGTCTTATTTTAGTCACTTTCTCATGATGCAAATTCACTCCCATGATTCATGCGTGCTAAGAAAGAGGGAACGTGTATTGTTTCTAATTTATATTTGATCAACTTCTTAGCACAGAAACTAGGACTCAGTGACACACTTTTGCCTAGGTGTCCTCTAAGGAGAAGTCAGAAAGGCAAAGGACACCAAGTGATTTATAAGATTCTATCAAGTGAATGCAAAAGATCCTTGTCTGCACTTTCTCTCAAAATGAAATGTTGGCATAATAAAACATACCCGAACTTTAGCAACAAGATACATTTATTTGGACTGAAGATTATATTAGCGTTTAGTAAAAGGTAGGCTAAGGAGAAATTGTCAAAAGGCCAGTACCAGGATGTGCACATTTAGAAAAAGTACTGTTGTACCCGGGACGGGTGTGGTCTTTGGAAGAACTGTTCCTTTAGCAGTATGGGCAAGTGGGGAGATGAAGGTCGTGGCACCACGTAGATCTCAGGCTAAGGACAGCAAGCCCAGCTGGTAAGGAGACAGCCATCCCAAATCCAGGCTCTGAGAAGGGTTGGGGGGTCTGGCGGAGACATGGCAGAATGGGGAGGAGGTGGGCTGTGGTGCCCCCAGGAGTTTCTGGGAAGTGTGATATCTACAGTGTGGTGGGTGGAAACCCTTGGTTGTTTCTCCCCATGGAACAAGGCCCATCACTGGCAGATAGGCTGCAGGGGCCAATGGGGAACTGGACCCAGATCAGGAAACCAAGCCAGAGAAGGACTGCAGCTTGGGGAACCGAGGGACTCACAACTCACCCCCTGGACACTAGAAGTCCGAATTATAGTAGCAAGACCACAACCAGAGAACCCCTTCCGCCATGCTTGCCTGCTTGGTGTACAAACACATCAAAAAAGGGCCTGGGCAGAGTTTCAAGGTGGTTCCAGGGTGTCCAGGGGGACTGGTAGTAACTATAGACTCTCGTGACAAACAAATACACGTATTGTATGCTTCACATTTGTTTCTACCCATCTTTGTATCTTAACAATATTTCCCATTTTCCAATAATACTTCAAAATCCACTGACATAATTGCACCACTTGGAATTTCTACTTTTAATTTGCCCTCACCCATTCAATAAATGCTTCACCAGCTTTAATAGAATGTAGACCTTGGGCTGGTCCTAGGATATAAGATGAGCAAAAGCAGAGGGTCTCTGCCAGAGCCTTCAGGTGAGTGCAGGAGACCTAGATCCATCTAATAATGTCAAGGGACTACCACCGAGTGATTTTCAACATAAACAACTTCAGTTTCGTAGGTTGTACTAGTGATTAAATAACTCCTTAAAAGCATGTGGTAGATTCTAACTAGGCTATATAGGTCACAATTAAGAAAAAGTCAAGCAGAGAAAGTCAATTATCATATGGTTTCACTTACTTGTGGAACATAAGGAATAACATGGAGTAAGAGAGGAAAGGAAAAGTGAATTGGGGCAAATCAGAGGGGAAAACGAACCATGAGAGACTGTGGACTCTGAGAAACAAACTGAGGGTTTAATAGGGGAGGGGGTGGGGGATGGGTGAGCCTGGTGGTGGGTACTAAGAAGGGCATGTATTGCATGGAGCACTGGGTGTGGTGCAAAAACAATGAATCTTGGAACACTGCATCAAAAACTAATGATGTATTTTAGAGTGACTAACATAACACAATAAAAAAGTAGTAAATAATAATGAGTTTTAAATACCAAAAAAAAAAAAAAGAAAGAAAAGAAAAAGAAAAAGGAGTAGGCTTCTCTAGAAATACTGGTTCTTCTTCAGTTCATATTTTAAATGATCCCTGTGTCTGCACAACCATCAGTCATGGATGGCCCGGTTGAGAACTCACTTGAGAGAAGGGTAGACTAAAGTGATACTTAACTTCTAATTTAATAATTCTATCTGTTAATGTTTACAATACATACAATACATACAGTTATCTAGTAATATTTACAATACAATTGTAGGATCTCCGAACTTCCGAGAGTTTACACAAAAGATGACTTATTAGTTAACAAATAACAAAACTATGTAAAATCTTTCCAAGATGAATGAAATACATATAGTAGCAAGTTTAAAAATTGATAACCAATAAACTACCAACATCAGTGATGGCACATTTCAGAATTCAACAAAGTAAACATATGATTCCAAACGTGTTATCCTTTCAGTCTTTAGTGTTACCTGGGAACCCCAAATTCAGAAGATTGTGATCTCTGAATTTAAAGTGGCCCATTTGCTTAAGGGTCTGCACTTACACATTCTGAGAAACTGTTATTTCTTTCACAAAGCATCTGACATTTGCCATTTCCTTTAAACCTTACTTAGAAGAAATAAAATGAGGTAGTACTCTAAATGTAAAAGTGGCTTGAAGAGTTAGGTCCATATGCTTTTTCCTATTTATGCAGAGGAGGGAATCTAATACATAACAAAACTAACACATTTTAACAAATGGCAGCATGATCTGTGAAAGCACCTGTTTATGCAAAATATTGATATAAGAGCATAAATAAAATGTGCTCTACAAAGTAAAATAAAATACACTGGGGCATATAGAACACAGCCAATATGACTAAGCTTTTTAAAAAAACAAAACAAAATAAAAAACCACTGGATTTTTTAAAGCTTCCATTTCACAACAGGGTTGAGGGAGGGGGGCACCGCACACTCAAAGGCTCACTTCCCTGTGGCGTTTCTGTAACCAAAAGCAATGCACATAAGACTTCTGGGAACCCTTAAAATATGCATTTATTAAGCTGGGTTTGCAATTTTCAAGTTGATGGTGCAGAAACATTGAGATGTAATTTTGCAGCTCCCTTCACATGCCTTTATCTGGAAGACTCTAAAGGTCCATCACCACACAGACATGTTGCTACTTGGAAGAAATTTTCCAGTAAAACAAGATGTCACTCTTCCTACTCTTCAGCCATAGGAGTAAAAGATAGCTTCTTTTGAAGAGTGTCTTAAATAGCTTTCCTCAAATCTAGTTGAAGATGGGAAATAACCTCAAATAAGCCTTGTACTGGTCGGCTACAATTTTAATGCACAGAGTTGGCGTTCTTAAGAAGGACAGCATTTGTAAACCAGTCTTCGCGATTCATGTATTGGAAACAAAATATTGTATTTGTCATCATACTTGAGTTGCACTTTCACTGTGCATGGCCTATTTGCATACAAACAAAAGAGATTATTTTTAAAAGAGGTTTTCTGTGTTTTTGTTTTGGTCCTTTGGGATGACTGTGGTAAGTAAGGAGCAAGCCATTTTCATCCCTTGGATTTCACACATTGTGTTTACGTCATCCTTCACTTCCTCTTCCTCACCGCCCACTTCCAATTCATCGGTGGCCAGTTTTGGGGTCTCTGTCACCTCCTGTCTGGACTTCTGCAATAGCCTCCTGGCTGTTTCCCTTTCACTATTCTTTACCCCATCTTTACCCTTCACCAAAAGCAATCTGATGATGAAACTTCCTTGCTTTGAAGACTAGCTCCCTTTTCCCTCAGGGGCTAGTGGCCGTGTTTCTTAGGAAGACACAGAAAGCCATTCAGAGCCAGAATCCAACTTCTCTCTTCTGCTCTTTTTTTTTTTTTTTAAGATTTTTATTTATTTATTTGACAGATAGATCACAAGTAGACAGAGAGGCAGGCAGAGAGAGACAGAGAGAGGAGGAAGCAGGCTCCCCACGGAGCAGAGAGCCCAATGTGATGCGGGGCTTGATTGCGGGGCGTGATCCCAGAACCCTGAGATCATGACCTGAGCCCAAGGCAGAGACTTTAACCCACCGAGCCACCCAGGCGCCCCCTCTCTTCTGCTTTTATCAGTCAACCCACATAACTTACCTTCTAGTCACACTTGAACTGTTTCACTATCCCTTGGCCCTCCTAGACCTTTCAGGACTTTCTGCATTCTTTGCCTTTGCACAAGCTATTCCTTCTGCCTGGGATTCCTTTCTTGCTTTTTCTGTATGCAAAACTCCCCTGTTACTTTGAGATCCAGATCACTCCATAGTTCACAGCTGGAAACTTCCCTGCCATCCCTCCCTCCTTTTTCACCATATCTGTATTTTCCTCCCTCCCAAATCATATCATTTATTCTTTCATTAGAACAGCTTCCTCGTTTCAAAATTTCACTACTCATAGGGATGTCCTGTCCTGACTTCCACAAGGGCAGGAAACATGTTTATTCCTTTTGCATTCTTGATGCTTAGTGCTGGTCTAGTAAATATTAAAGTTAATATCTGTTAACTGATCACTTATTTTTTTAAGGTTTTATTTTTATTTATTTACTTGAAAGAGAGACAGAGAGTGACAGAGAGAGAGAGAGAGAGAGAACACCAATGAGGAGGAGAGGGAGAAGCAGGCTCCTGCTGAGCAGGGAGCCCAACGTAGGGTTCCATCCCAGGACCCCGGGGTCAGGACCTGAGCCAAAGGCAGATGCTTAACTGACTGAGCCACCCACCCCTAACCGATCACTTATAAACTAGCTATTCTGCTAAGTACTTTTTGTGCATTACTTCATTTAATCTATACAATAAATGTACAAAGTTTTACAGATCAGGAAACTGAGTTTCAAAGAAGTTAGGCCACTTGCCTAGGGACTTAGTGCTGGTGATCTCAAGGTTTTAGCAGGATATAGAATTTATTTTCATTTCTAGCTGATAATGCTATGTGACCATCATTAGAATGTCAGTGTACTTTTTTGATGTGGTTTGGCTCTTTTTAAGTAAATCTCTCCACTCTACCTTTTACTAATTTTGCAACCTTGAGTAAGTTACTAAACCTCTCTAAACCTCAATTTCCTCATTTTTTTCAATGGGGGAAAATAATACCTAATTTATATGGTTGTTGTAAAGATTCAGGGACAACACCTATATAAGGTTCCCAGCCCCGCCACTGCCCATCACAGCAATCACTTATTCCTTCCTGCTCTCAGCCATGTATTTCATATTCCTCCACTCACTTAATCCTTACCCTCTGAAAATGGGGAACTATTAAACCTTCTAACAGATGAAGAAACAGGCTTAGAGAAGTAAGTGACCCGCCCAAAATTCCTTCAATCCAAGGAGATGTTTTCCCTGAGGTATCCCAGAACTAAATAGGACCCTCAGATCAATACCTAAGTGATGTGTAAAGGGATCACTCTGCCTGTATGTGTGAAAACACAACTAGAGGCATTATAGAGACTGAGTTTGCATTTGTTTTCTTTTTTCTAACTTTTTCTCCCTGGCAACCATGAACACTTAATAAGCCAGAGAATTCTCTTGAAAACAGAATCTTGGGTGAGCCGCTGCTTGGACATAATAACTTTTCTGCTCCCTGCTGTCCAATTTTCTATGTCCCTCAAATTTCCACTTCTCCACTGAGAGAGTTCCCCTCTCTCTACCAATCCACTTCCTTCCAATCCCCAAGCAAAGATCTTGGGACCACTTCTAGCCGAGTCAGAAGGGAAAAGGTCAAGCCTCTCTGCCATAGGATCTTGCATCCTGGGGGAAGTGTCTTGCTGAGTTCACATTCTCAAAACTCCTAGCTTCTGTAACTCCCAGCTCTCTCCTATCTTATTCCATTTGGTTATTCCTTCCCACCTGCGGATGTCTCACTGACTAGGCCAAGGCTTTTAGACTCAAGTGCCTGCAGGGTCCTGGCAGGTAATGGAAATCAGTGAGCAAAGCAGGCCACATAGTAGAAGGAGAACTTATACCCCAATGGCAGTTGAGCAGTCTCTTCCAGATTCAGCAGTTCTTAACAACATGGGAATGTGGGTCCAGCATTACCAGGTATTCTCATTTATGTGAATTCTCTAGATTTTTAAAACATTGGTAACTAGTGCTCGCTTCGGCAGCACATATACTAAAATATTGGTAACTAATTATAATTTAGGTTTTTTTGTAATTTAATTTTTAAATTTATTTTTGTATTTTAAATTAATTTATTTTTATTATGTTCAATTACCCAACATATAGTACATCATTAGTTTTTGATATAGTGTTCAAGGATTCCTTTGTTGTGTATAACACCCGGTGTTCATCACCACTTGTGCCCTCCTTAGTACCCACCACCCCTTTACTCTATCTCCCACCCCCCTCCCTTCTGTAACTCTCAGTTTTGTTCCCAGAGTCCAGAGTCCGTCATGGTTTGTCTCCTTCTCTGATTTCTTCCCAATCAGTTCTCTCTCCCTTCCCCTATGGTCCTCCAGGCTATTCCTTATATTCCACATATGAGTGAAGCCATAGGATAATTGTCTTTCTCTGCTTGACTTATTTCACTTAGCATAATCCCCTCCAGTTCCATCCGTGTTGATGCAAATGGCTGGTATTCATCCTTTCTGATGGCTGAGTAATAATTGTTAAAGATTACAGTGTATACTATTTTTGGCCTACCAACCTTTAGTTGTCACCCACTGTGCCAGACCCATTGCTCCTTAATCCTTAGCTTTATCACTTGGTTGCCAGAGCTTGTTTTGGACCCTGACACAAATACAGCTCTCTCTGAGCACAAATCTTTCCACCCGCAGATCTGTCTTGCTGTTAAGGGAAATCTCATCCTCCCCTGATCTCCCATAATATATGCTCTCATAATGCTTGTTCAGAGCTTTCGTCTAGAATTAGACTGGGGTCTGGAATCCTGGCTCTGTATCTGTTATGTGACCTGGACAAATTATTTAACATCTCTAAAATTTAGTTTTCACTTGTGGAAAATGGGGGATAATAATATTACCTGCCTCCTGGATTTGTAAGGATTAAATGAACTGTTACATGATGTGGTATAGTATGCCATAATGCCTGCCATGTGGTAAGAAATGTTAGCTATGGTGAGACCTTCTCCCTTAGTAGCTGCCAAGTAGGATCTCTATCTGATTCATCTTCATTTTCTCAACTTTAAATAAAGCTTTATTGAATAAATGAAAAAGCTAATAGTCATAGCTTCCTCTTTTCTAGCTCTGATTTACTACAGTCTGGATTGTGATATGTTCTTAAGCCCCCCATCCACAGTGATCTCACTCTCCTCTCAACCTCTGTTGCACTAACAGAGGTCAGAGGTCAAAACTGGTGGCCTGAACCAAACCCATCCCTCCAGACAATGTGTAAAAAATCAGGAGATTTCACCTATAAGTCTACCTTCCTAATTCCTGTCAAACAATAAGATTAGGTTGTACTGGACCAGACTCCTGCACACAGGACAACAGAATGGTGACCAGCTGTATTGCTCAACATGGGGCTCATCTGCTTGTGTAATGAAGTTTCCACCATTCATGTGCCACGAGGGTCTAATAAACTATAGGCCTGCATCATACTTCTGTTCTCTGAGGGTCTCTGTAGGCATTCCACATTTGCCACTCCTGACTTAGAGACTATACCTCACCACTAGATTGCTTTTTAACTTGATTTCATCCTGCTTAGCAGAGCCATATAAATTCACTGTAGACTTAGCAATTCCAAAGAAAAAAACCTATTTCTGCAATCTCACCAATCTAGAGGTAACTACTATGACTATTTTGACATACTTGCTTGCTGTGCTGTTTCTATGCATTATTTTCCTTATGATTCCATAGCCTTATGAGTCCTTCTATCACTAAAAAGTCATCAATGCACACACACATACATCATCATCACCAACTTCATTTTTAATTTACTTAACTGTTCACCTACTATGAAAAATTTACATTGATTCTTATTTTTCATCATATTAAATAATGCTATAATAAACATTTTTGTACATAAATTTTTCCATGTCTCCTATTATTTACCTGTATCCTTAAAGGTGAAATTATTACAGAAGAGGAATAAGCATTTTTATGATAAACAAAGTGGTAGTTTATATAGTTTCTAGAATTAGAAGTGCAAATTTGAATACGTTACCCATGATGACTAATAAGCAAAGAAGTCTTTATAAATTAAGAGCGGACATTAGCAGATGTAACATATTTGAAGTCCAGAAGACTAAAACAGGGCTTTCATAGCTTTGTGAAGACATAGGTAATTACCAACTATGGAACAGGATTATATTTTAATGTTTTTGGCATCCTACCTTACGTAAAATATATTTTAGGTGGCTTTGTTGTTTGGCTTTCACCTTATTCACCTGCATTGAGCCTGTCCTTCTTTTATCTATAATTAGAGGTTTACTATAGTGACCTCTGGGTTTTAAGGAAGAATCCATTTGCTAGAAGTGAATCAGAAAAGGTAGAGCTAAAGAAATTTAAGACAATTTGAAACATAGAAAATAGATTTAAAGAAAAAAAATGTGAAGACTGAAATATTTTATTTCTATGAGACTTCACATCCACTATAAATTCCTAAAAGCCTCATGGTAAGTGCTCATAGGCACATTTTACAGATGAAGGCATTGCAGTTCAGGGGGTGAGGTAGCTTCCCCAAGGTGACACTGCTGGTAAACAGAGAACTACTTATTAACTACTTATTATTTGACACCAGCCAGACTGACTCAGAACTCTGGCACTTAGCCAGGACATACTGCCTACAGACAAATGGAAAGCAGCTACCTTGTTCTGTGGAATCTCGCAGACTTCACTGTTATTAAAAAAAAAAATCATCATAATTGATATATTCACCTTGAGAAATCATGTTACTCATTTTGGCATATTTCTAATATGTAGCCAAGGACCTGGAATAGAGGTGTTGAATGAACTGAAAATTTATTAAGAGTAGAGAAATAGGGGCACCTGGGTAGCTCAGTGGGTTAAAGCCTCTGCCTTTGGCTCAGGTCATGACTTCAGGGTCCTGGGATGGAGCCCTGCATTGGGCTCTTGCTCAGCAGGGAGCCTGCTTTCCTCTCTCTCTCTCTCTCTGCCTGCCTCCCTGCCAAGTTGTGATCTCTGTCTGTCAAATAAATAAATAAAATCTTAAAAAAAAAAGAATAGAGAAATAGGCAGTTGGCCAGAATAGGTGTTTTTAAGCATTTTTAAGCTTCTTATGGTTGGCAAACTGCTTTCCAGAAGGGTTATAGTCATTCATAATCCCACAATCAATAGTATATGAAAGTACTATTCTTGTACACTCATTAACATTATTATTATTATTATTAGAGAGAGAGAGAGAGAGTGAACAGGGGAGGGGCAGAGGGAGAGAGAGAATCTCACAACCTTGAGATCACGCCCTGAGCTGAAATCAGGAGTCAGACACTTAAATGACAGATCCACCCAGGGGCCCCTTTAGCATTATTATGTTTACCCCAATGAAACATACATTGTTAATTTGATAATAAAAATATTTCATTGGTGTTTGCTTTATCATTTCTTTAATATTTAGTGAAGACAAACATTTTGGGTTTCTTTAAATTACTTTTTTAAATTAAGTTTTTTATTTTAATTCAAGTATTATTAATATACAGTGTTATAGTAGTTTCAAGTATATAATATAGTGATTCAGCAATTCTACACATTACTCAGTGCTCATCATAAGTGTACTCTTTAATCTCCATCACCTGTTCCACCCATCCCCTCCATTCCCCCTCTGGTAGCCATCAGCTTGTTCTCTGTAGTTAAGAATCTACTGGGTTTGTCTCTCTCTGGGTCTGTCTCTCTTTTTTTCCCTTTGCTCATTTGTTTTGTTCCTTAAATTCCACATATGAATGACATCACATGGAATTCATCTTTCTCCGACTTATTTCACTTAGCATAATCCTCTATAGCTCCATCCGTGTTGTTGTAAATGTCAAGATTTAGTTCTTTATTATGGCTGAGTAATATTCCATTGTGTACATATATACACCACATCTTCTTTATCCATTCATCTATCATGGACACTTGGGCTGCTTCCAAAATTTCGCTATGCAAATAATGCTGCAATAAGCAGGGGTGCGTGTACCTCTTTGAATTAACATTTTTGTATATCGGAGGTAAATATCCAGTAGTGCAATTACTGGATCATAGGGAGGTTCTCTTTTTAACTTTTTGAGGAACTTCCATACTGTTTTCTACAGCGGCTGCACCAGTTTGCTTTCCCGCCAAATGGTGCACAAGGATTCCTTTTTCTCCACATTTTTGCTAACACCTCCTGTTTCTTGTGTTTTTTACTGTAGCCATCCTGACAGGTGTGAGGTGATATCTCACCATAGTTTTGATTTGCATTTCCCTGATAAAGAGTGACATTGAGCCTATTTTCATGTGTCTGTTGGTCATTTGTACATCTTTGGAGAAGTGTCTGTTCATGTCTTCTGCCCATTTTTTAATAGGATTATTTGTCTTTGGGGTTTTGAGTTATATCTTTAAATTACTTTTTTAAATGTTTATATTTGAATTAATGTAAAATGCCAAGAAAGTTGGAAAAAATGTATAAAGAGGTCTTGTGTACCCTTCACGTTTCCGCCCAAAGATAACGTCTTGTATAACTGTGGTACGACAGTTAAAACCAGGAAATGGACATTTGTATAGTCCACAGAGCTTACTTAGATTTCACCAGTTTTATGTCTTATGTGCATTCATCCGTATGTGTGTGTGCGTGTGTTTGTGTGTAGTTCTATGCAATTTTATCACATGTGTAAATTCATGTAACAACTGCCATTCATGTAATAAGGAAATATTCCATTACCACAAGGCTCCCTCGTGCTAACTGTGGTAGCTGCATACCTCCTCCTTTCTCCAGCACCCATGGCTAAACCACCAATCTGCTTTTTTTCTTTATAATTTTATTATGACATATAACATATATAAATGATATATACTGATGACATATAAATGGAATCATATGATATATAACATTTGGGGATTGGTGTTTTCACTTGCATAATTCTCTGGAGATTCATCCAAGTTTTTGCATGTATCAGTAGTTCTTTCCTTTTAGTGCTAAGTGGTATTCCATGGTACATGTGTGCCATAGTTTCTTTAACCATTCACTCAATGATGGATTTTCCCCCCAGTTTTTGACTATTACAAATAAGTCTGATATGAATATTGATGTATTGGTTTTTGTAGGAACATAGGTTTTTTTTATTTCTCTGGGATAAATGCCCAGGACTGCAACTACTGGGTCATATGGTAAGTGTACGTTTAGTTTTATAAGAAAAAATGAAACAAGATGGGATCGGGAGGGAGACAAACCAAAAGAGACTCTTAATGTCATAAAACAAACTGAGGGTAGTGGGGGAGGAGAGGGGTTGGGAGAGGGTGGTGGGGTTACATTATATGTCTAAATAAAAAAGCTTAAGGAAAAAAAAGAAAAAAAATTATTCAGGCACTAAAAATAGTTTTATGAAAAAAAAAAAAAAAGAAACCGTCAAACTGTTTTCCAGAGTGGCTAAACAATTTTACACTCTCAACGGCAAAATATGAATGATCCAGTTTCTCTGCATTCTGCAGCATTTGATGTTACATTATTTTTGTAATCCATCCTAATAGACATATAGTAATATCTCACTGTGGGTTTAATTTTCATTCTCATAATGGCTAATGATGTTAAACATCTTTTCATGACTGAATTTGAATTTGTCATCTGAATACCCTCTTTGAGGAAATGTCTTTGTATATCTCTTGCCTAATATCAAATTGGATTGTTCATCTGTTTACTGTTTAATCTGATAAATGAAAACATCTCATTGGAGCTTGAATTGGCATTTCTTTAATACCTAGCAAAAAGGATCATTTTTTGGTGATTTATATGTATTCTTTAAAATAGCTTAATTATTAATTGCATTGGATTGCTTTTGTCATTTTATTTTAATTATGTTATGTTAGTCACCATACGGGACATCGTTAGTTTTTGATATAGTGTTCCATGCTTTTGTCATTTTATAATTGTTGTTCTCTCTTCCTAATTACACTATAAAGATTACATATTGGCTATTTTTTTCCTGTATTTTACTGTTCCTTAAAACAATCAGGTTCTTGATAAAGATTTATTGTTTTCTTGTATTGTTTTCTGGTTGAAAATAGTTGCAACATGAAGGTGATGATCTAGGTTTATCTTTTGGGTATTTTTTCAGATTTTATCCCATGGTTAGTTCCTGGCTGATATTGACTAATTGGTTTACTTAACTATTAATTCCTTATTATTTTTATTAGATCTTTTAGTACAGTCAAATCAGATTAATTTGATCCTCTATAATATAGAACTGTGGCATTAGATAGTATAAGATAGATAATATAGAACTGAGACTATAGAAAGCAAATTTTAGACTCATTTTGACTTCAGAACTTTCTAAGAGAATGTTTTAATATTTCTTTATTCCAAATCTACTACATTTTTCTGTTTAAATTATGAGTGATCCCCAAAATTCCACTTGTGTTTTCTTTTTTACATCACCAGATTCACTGCAGTCTTCACCTCTGAGAAGTCTCAAATAATGACTTGCTTATAGCTTTACAAAATAGAATGGAATCTGTGTCGGTACTAAAAATCTAATTTGTAAAACGATAGCTGCAAAAATCCTTTTCTTCCTGAAAGCCTTCTCAAACCAGTTTGGTGGGAAAAAGTATCTGCTTTCCACCCACTGTGTTTAGCAATTAAAGTAGAGGAAGGAAAACTCCAGGTCTGACTGACTGGACTCTAGGTTGTTTCCATGTGGCTGTTACGAACAGCAGAGGTGAGTTTGGTCCAGAGAGGAGGTCTCCTCTCATCGCCAAATGTTTACAGGAGTGGTCCATGTGCTGTCTTTGTATTCCCAGCTCTATGATTTACTCCTTCTACTCAGCTGGGGGATCTCTGCAAAGGTCACCAAAGGCTCTGGACTGATATTTTCAGTCATTCTCCTACTTCACCTTTCTGCAGAATTTGACACTGTGGCTATCCTCTGCTTTGTGAAATATTTTCCTTCTCTTAGCTTAGGTGACATAATCCTTCATCTTTCCTCCCGCCCCTATACACCCAGTTTCTTTCTCTGGCCATATGCATTCTTCTCACCAATGTATTATGCACACTTACCAAGTGAATTTGTTTGCTAGGGTCGTGGCAACAAAGTACCACTAACTGTGGCTTAAACAACACAAGTTTATTGTCTCGCAATTCTGGAAGCCAGAAGTCCTAAATGAAGGTATCAGCAGCACTGGATCCTTCTGAGGGCTGTGAAGGATGGATCTGTGCTAGGCCTCTTTCCTTAGCTTGTGAATGGCCTTCTTCTCCATGTCTCTTCACATTGTTTTCTCTCTATGCATGTTTCTCTGTCTAAATTTTCTCTTCTTTATCAGCACACCTATCATCTTGGATTAAGGTACCCTCACAACCCCATTTTGACTTGATTATCACTATGAAGACCTTATTTCCAAATATGGTCACATTATGAGGTACTGGGGTTAAGACTTCAACATATCAATTCTGAGGGAACACAATTAAATCATTAACATTTAGTCATTAGACTGATTTTTTTCTGTTGTAGCTCATGTGTTCCACGTAGAAGTTTGGTAAATACAGTTTGCTTTTCCCTGGGGATGTCCTGTTCTTGCTTGCATCTATCTCCTCCCTTGGTTTCTATGACATCACTTTTTTCCTGCTTTGCTCCAGTCTCTGTAGTCACTCTGTGATGTCTATTTTGGACTCTTCATCCTCATCTCCTCCTTAAGTGCCAAGGTTTTCCAGGTTCCATCCTTGGCTTCTTCTCACTCTTTCATCCTCTCTACCTAGTGATCTCACCCACAATGAGAATTTCAGCATTCAACTGTACTTACGATGAATACTGTTAATATCTGTCTCAACCTATACCTCTTTTTTGAGCTCTGCACCTGTATATTCACTTGTCTACTTGGGCATCACCATTCAGCTGCTCACAGGATCTCAAATTCAGCATGTTCAAAAATGAACGCACCTTCGGTCATCTCTTCCCTCTGGCTCAAACCTCATCCACTTTCTATATCCCTCATTTTATGAAGGATGCCACTGTGTACTTAGATCTCTCCTTCTAAGCTTCACATCTTTCAGAAACCAAATCCTGTCAATTCTTGTGCTTAAACATCTTCTAAATGGAATCCTCTTCTCTCTGGTCCTACCATAACTGCCCTGATTTCACATCCTAAACAACTCTCCTTGGATTATGCCAATAATTTCCTGAATGATCTCCTTGTCACCTGAATCAGTTCTGTGCTCTGCTGTCAGAGGAATTTTTTAAAGCAAATATTATCATATCTTTGCTAGTTTATTATTCTTCAAACTTAGGCTGTAATTTTGAGATAACCACAGCTGGATACCTGGGCTCCGGGTTCCCTTGGTTTAGCCCCTCCTAGTTTCCACCTCACCCTCTGTTATTACTAGCTGTCAGGCATCCTCTCATAGCTATACTTGCAGCACCCCCCCACACCCCCCATCTGTCTATTTAATCACCCAGACATTGGGTCTGTAAACCATGTTGACCCACCATGAAACCCACAGCTGGAGGTCTATAAAAGCCCCAGCAGATCTCTGAGCCATCTCTTCTGCACTATCTCTGCTCCTGCCTTCACCCCTGCACCTAAATTTGACTCCCTGTCTTCCTAGCTTCACCCTCTTTTCTAGTATTTGTCCTCTCATTGGGATCAGACTCATTCCTTGGAAGTGGCTGGCCTTGTCCTTGGGCTCTGTCTATTTCAAGTCAGTTTCACTGGGAGCCCAGCCTTACCAGGCCCTACTGCACACTTCTATTGGAGAAAACCTTTCTGAATTCTAGTTCTAGCATTGCCATCAAGTAATTGTGTAATCTTGGATGAAACACTTCCCCTCTATTTCTTAATCCTAATAGTAACCATAATAAAAACAACTAATAATAATTGCTAAGTACTTATCAGAGAAAGATTCTAAGCACTTTACATGGGTTATTGCTTACAACCACTTATGACTTACCACATTTATCCCCACTGTACAGGTAAGAAACTGAGGATCACAATTTTTAAGCAACTTGTCCAGGATCACATAGCCAGAAAGTAGGAGAAGGTCAGATTCAAGCCCCAGCATTCTGGTTCCAAAGCTTAACCAGTTTAACCAAAGCTTAACCACTGCCGTGTTTTTCCTTCCAATATACAGCTCACTCTAGAGCCATGCCATCACAGCTATAAACTATAGAAGTAAGGACTCTGGTCTTTCCACATAGAACATTCTATGAAAACCAGGATCTAGTGAGTATATTTTGAAGAGGAGTCAAGTGAGAAAAAAGTTAAACACAAAAGGCCAAAACCGTAAAAATGGAATTCCACAAATTATGAGTGATCACATAGTACTGGACAGTTGTCTGCTTTTCTGAGAGAAGCCAAGTATTGTTTTATTTTTTTAATTATCTAGTTTTATTTTTCTGCCTGCAGATGTGATCCAAGTTCAAAAGCACAAAGTAGAAAATAGAAATCATCTGTATTTCTGATTAACATTGTGAATATACAGGCATCATGTATAAAAGTAGTAGCACTGTAAATTCTGCTTTTTTTTTCTTTAAGCACATTAAAAATTGTTCTACAATAGAATTTTTAATGATTCATGGTATTCTATTATGGATATTCCATAATTAACCAATTATCTATTTTAAGACATTTCAGTTGTTTCTAAGATTTTCACTATTAGAAACAATAAGAAAAATATTTGTGTCACCAAACTTTTACAAACATATATGATTATGTCTTTTTTTTAAGATTTTATTTATTTGTTAGAAAGAAAGAGCAAGTGAGTGAAAGAGAAAGAGCACAAGCAGGGGCAGCTGCAGGCAGAGGGAGAAGCAGGCTCCCCACTGAGCAAGGAGCCTGATGTGGGACTCAATCCCAGGACCTTGGGATCATGATCTGAGTGAAGGCAGATGCTTAGTTGACTGAGCCACCCAGGTGTCCCTATGATTATGTCTTTATAATAAATTTCCTAAATTCGAACTTCTTGGTTAAAGGGCATTTACATTTTAAGGGTTTTTTATTTATAGCACCAAATTTTTGTCCAGAAAGATTATATTACCGTAAGCAGGTAATAAGGGTATAAATGTTCCTCCCTCCTTAGAAACATGTAGACTTATTCCTTGCATGTTAGTTATTTTTTAAAAAGAAACCTGCCATTTTGATAAAGAAAATAATATTTCACTGTTTTAGTTAGCATTTCTTTGATTTCTGATGAGTTTCCACATTATTTATCAGTCATTTATATTTTAAAATTTTCTGTTCATTATCAATTTTCAGGCATTGTGAAACAGCAAATCTTAACAAGAACAGTATAGACAGTGGCCTGTGGTTCTATAGATGTCTGCAGGCAGTGTTAGCATAGCACATAGCAATCAAGTGGTATCACTGCTCTAGTTTCACAAAAAGGATATATTCTGAATTTTTTTCATACATGTGTATTACTTCCAAATTCTACTGCAAGGAAAAAGACTCTACTTAGAAATTAAATTCTAATCTTCTGAAATAAAATCAGCAAATCTATTTCTGGAACCAGTAAGCACTGAGTAGATGAGGGTTGCTTAGATTTTCAAAGAACAATAATAAATAATAACTGATTCCAGCTGGAGGGTGGATGTGACCGCTTCCAGTAAGTCACAGCCTTGGGGATGTGCCACACGTGAGGAAACCTTGTGGCACAGAGCAAAACAGCAAGAAAGATTTTAGTTTCACTCCTATATGAGCAGTGTGACCCTAGCAAGTTATTTAGGCTCTTTAAGTTATCTATAAAACAGAATGATATTATCTGTCTAAGTCATTGTGAACATTAAAATCCAATGACATATCATGAATAAAGTACACAATACATCGTGTATGTTCAATACTGGGGAGCTAAACAAATTATTACTTTACTTTTTTCTACTACCTCATCCTGCTGAGAATCTCCCATGCCCTGTTTGTAACTCGTTTTCTGGCTTCTGCATTTTCTTCTTGCACCTCTTTTTCCTTTTCCTTTGCCTTGGCTTCTCTCCTACCTTCTCTAACTCATTCCTCTGCCCACAGGCCTTGGTATACGCAAAATTTTCTCTCTAGACTTTGTAATGCTTATGCAGACATTTTAATTTCTGATTCTTTTTTTTTTAAGATTTTATTTATTTATTTGACAGAGAGATCACAAGTAGGCAGAGAGGCAGGCAGAGAGAGAAGAAGGGAAGCAGGCTCCCCCCTGAGCAGAGAGCTCAATGCAGGACTCTATCCCAGGACCCTGGGATCATGACCTGAGCTGAAGGCAGAGGCTTTAACCCTGAGCTACCCAGGTACCCCCTAAATTTCTGATTCTTAAAATCAACAACTGCAACATCTAAATTATTCAAAAAACAGAGGAGCCTGCGTGTTTCAGTCATTAAGCATCTGCTTTCTGGTCATGATCCAGGGTCCTAGAATGGAGCCCCACATCCGGCTCCCTGCTCCGTGGGAAGCATTGCTTCTCCCTCTCCCACTCCCCTGCTTGTGTTCCCTCTCTCACTCTCTCTCTCTCTGTCAAATAAATAAATATAATCTTAAAGAAAAAGTTATTCAAAAAGTAAATTTACAAAATCAAAATTAATCATTAAAAAAAAAACCCAAACCAGTAAGCTTTCTGTGCACCCCAAGTAATTCTTAAATTTGAGTGGCAGTGAAACACATCTTCAGTAGAAATTTCTTTAAAAGATCCCCTTCCTTGGAACTACAGGATCAACCTAGAGTGGATGGTCTCAGAAGGGGAGAATGGCTTCCAGGACTTCATTTAATTTTTCACAGCACAGATTGTTCTTTATCCCAGATGTTCGTGATTTTTGGTTTGTGCATAAATATGCCCTTAATACACTTTAGCATTCTTGAGCAGGAAGGACAGAAAACAGAGCACCATCCTCAACCTCAGCCTACTGCTGAGGTAACTTAACTCCTTTTTTTTGTTTTTGTTTTTGTTTTTAAGATTTTATTTTTTGAGGGAGAGAGCACCGAGAGTTGGGTGAGGGGCAGAGGGAGAAGTAGACTGCCCGCTGAGTAAGGAGACAGATATGGGGCTCATTTTGGGGCTGGATCCCTGGACTCCAGGATCATGATCTGAGCCCAAGGCAGATGCTTAACCGACTGAGCCACCCAGGCCCCCTGAGGTAACTTAACTCTAAATTGCCTGTCAAAGAATAATAAGAATGATCACTCACCATCTGAGATACATCTTGGCTGCGTCAGCTGTTGCACTAAGGTCTGGGAATGATTCTTCTCTGTCTGTACTAGTCTGTGCTACAGTGGAAGGAGGAGCAACCCCCACCACGCCTGTGAAAGCCTTCCTCCCGATGACTGTATATCCTGTAACTTTCTTTAATGAAGTCTGTTCCTCTTTTTTTTCTATAGATTTTGCCAACACTTGTGGAAGAAATTTAACCATTTCCTTGCATTTGAATTCACTGACCTACATCTAAATATATTTTTAAACATAATTCAGTGGCTTGAGTTCCAGACCCGACATTAAGATGAGACTGACTAAAATTCCCCCTCTTGAAATTCCCTCAAAAAACCTAGAAAATAAAATGATTAAAAAGAAAGAAAATCTCTGCATTTATAAATAGAATAAAGAATATTCTACAGTTTTAGTAAGACAATAAAAAGTATGATTTATTATGGATGTGGATTGGGAGTGAGTAGCCTCTTCCTACTTATTTCCACCACAGAGATGATAGAGATTTCACTGAACTTTGGGGGCAAAGGAAAGTCTTGTGAGAGCTGCACAACTAAGGAGGGCAAACAAAAGCTACTGCTTTTATTATTTCATTCTTACTAGAGGCAAAGATTAAATTGGTCCAAGAAAAGTTTCCTGAAATAGAGGCCTGAATTAAAAAGGAGAGCAGTATCCTAATATTAAGAGATGCACTTGAGAAACATAAAATTCATCAAGTAGAAACTATTTTCAGAAGAAAAGAAATTTCTTGATGCATCTGAACTGAAAGGACCACTATAAAGGAATTTAAAGGATTCAGATTGTCAAAAAAACTTTATGAAAATGGATTTTTTCCAGATAAATCACTGTGAGTGTTTTAAATTACAAAGACATTGAAAGCTAAAAGCAAAATGAAAAAGTAGGATGACTACAGAGAAAGATAAAACCATCTTGACCTCATACTCAGCCCTAATATCAAAAAACCAGAACAATATCAGTAGAGTTTTTTTTTAATCAATAGAGTTTTGAGGTAGCATTCTCTACCTAAGAGAAGATGCCAATTAAGTATGAAGGTCAATAGAAATACATTACCAAGCAGACAGAATAACAAAAATACCACTACAAAGATAACCTTCCTAAACAAATTACTTGAAGATATGTTTCAGAATAGTAAGAAATGAATTATGGTTGAAAGTATAAGGATATAGAAGCTATTGTCTTGATTTCCTGGCTCCAAAAAAGAGAAACATGGAGGAGGAGAAAGGGCACAATGAAAGCAAATGCTAAAGTGGAAATTTATAGATATAAACACTTACTTTAAAAATGAAGAAAGATCTCCAAAAAAAAAAAAAAAAAAAAGAAGGAAAGATCTCAAATCAACAACTTAACTTTACAACTTAAGGAACTAGAAAAAGAAGAAACTAAACACAAAGATACCAGCAGGAAGGAAACTGTAAAAATTGAAACAGAGATAAATGCAATAGAGAATAGGAAAACAATAGAGAAAATCAATGAAGCCCAAAGTTGGTTCTTTGAAGAAATAAAAATATTAACAAAAATTTAGCTACAAATGGACTAAGAAAATATGAGTGAAGACTTAAATTACTGAATCAGAAGTGACCAATGAATTAAAGAAATCAAAAAGAAAATTAAAAAAAATCTTGAGGCAGACATAAATGAAAACAAAAATTATGAAAACTTACGGGATGTAGCAAAAGCAGTTCTAATAGGAAAGTTCATAAAAATAAATGCCTACATTGAGAAAATAGTAAGATCTCAAATAAACAATTTAACTTTGCACTGCAAGAGCCTAGAAAAAGAACAAACTAACCCAAAAGTTAGCAGAAGGAAGGAAATAATAAAAATTAAAGCAGAAATAAATGAAATAGAGACTACAAAGACAACAGAAAAGATCATCAAAACTAATAGTTGGGGTTGTTTTCTTTTTAAGATCTTATTTCTGGGGGCGCCTGGGTGGCTCAGTGGGTTCGGCCTCCACCTTTGGCTCAGGTCATGATCTCAGGGTCCTGGGATCGAGTCCTGCATCGGGCTCTCTGCTCAGCGGGGAGCCTGCTTCCTCCTCTCTCTCTCTCTCTCTCTCTGCCTACTTGTGATCTCTCTCTGTCAAATAAATAAATAAAATCTTTAAAAAAAGAGCTCCTTTTCATGTGCCTATCTTATGGGCACACAATTGTTTATCATATTCTCTTAACCATCTTTTGTATTTCTGTGGTATCATTGTAATGTCTCCTCTTTCATTTGTAGTTTTATTGATTTGAATAAAATTATTGATTTAAATAAAATCTTTAAAAAAAGATTTTATTTATTTATTTGAGAGAGATGGAGAGCATCAGCAGAGGGAGGGAAAGAGGGAGAGGGAGACTCCCTGCTGAGCAGGAAGCAGCTTATCCACTGAGCCTCACAGGCACCCTAATAGTTGGCTTTAAAAAGACAAACCTTTAACAAGATAGACAAACCTTTAACTAGATTAAGAACAAAGGAGAAAAGATTCAAATCAATAAAACTACAAATGAAAGAGGAGACATTACAATGATACCACAGAAATACAAAAGATGGTAAGAGAATATGATAAACAATTGTGTGCCCATAAGATAGGCACATGAAAAGGAGCTCAATGTCACTAATCATCAGGGGAATGCAAATCAAAACCACAATGAGATACCACCTTACACCTGTCAGAATGATTAGAATCAAAAAGACGAGAAATAATAAGTGTTGGTGAGGATGTGGAGAAAAAGGAACTCCTGTGTACTGTTGGCAGGAATGTAAATTGGTGTGGCCATTATGGAAAACAGTATGGAGGTTCCTCAAAAAATTAAAAATAGAAATACTAGGGACACCTGGGTGGCTCAGTGGGTTAAGCCGCTGCCTTCGGCTCGGGTTATGATCCCAGAGTCCTGGGATCGAGTCCCACATCGGGCTCTCTGCTCGGCGGGGAGCCTGCTTCTCCCCTCCTCTCTCTGCCTGCCTCTCTGCCTACTTGTGTGATCTCTGTCTGTCAAGTAAATAAATAAAATCTTAAAAAAAAAAAAGAAATACCATATAATCCAGTAATTCTGCTACTGGGTATTTATACAAAAAAAGGAAAACATTAATTTCAAAAGATATTTGCATCCCTATGTATATTGCAGCATTATTTATTATAGCCAAGATACGGAACCAACCCAAGTGTCCATCCATAGGTGAATGGACTAAAAAAAAATGCAAAATATATGCCCAATAGAATATTACTCAGCCATTAAAAAGGATGAGATCTTCCGATTTGTGACAACATGAATGGGCCTAGCAGGTATTATGCTAAGTGAAATAAGTCAGACTAGGAAGATGAATAACATATGATTTCACTTATAGGCAGAATCTAAAAAATAAAACAAATGAATAAACAAACAAAAAGCAGAAACAGGCACATCAATACAGAGAAAAAAACTGATAGTTTCCAGATGGGAGGGTAGTGGAGGATTAGGTAAAATGGGCAAAGGAGAGTAGAAGGTACAGGCTTCTAGTTATGGAATGAATAATTCATAGGAATAAAAGGTACAGGGTAAGGAATATAGTCAATGGTATTATAACAGTGTTGTATGGTGACAGTTGGTAGCTACACTTCTGGTAAGCATAGAGTAAAATATAAACTTGTCAAATCACTATGTTATACACCTGAAACTAAAGTAACATTGTGTATCAACAATACTTCAATTAAAAATGAATAAATAGAATTGTCAAAAAATATATACAGCAACAAATTGGATAACTTAGAAGAAATGGATAAAATCCTAGAAACACATAACCTACCAAGACTGAATCATGAAGAACAGAAAATCTGAAGAGACCAATAATGAGTAAGGAGATGGAAGCAGTAATCAAAAACTACAACCAAGAAAATGCCCAGGACCTGATGGCTCCACAGGTGAATTCTACCAAACATTTAAAGAGGAATAATGCCAATCCTCCTCAAACTCTTCCAAAAAATTGAAGAGTGGGGAACGATTCCAAACTCACTTTACAAGGCCAGCTTTACTCTCATTACAAAGCTAGATAAGGACAGTATAATAAAAAAGAAAATGACAGGCTCTTACTCCTAATGAACACAGATGCAAAAACTCTTAACAAAATACTAGCAAACTGACTTCAGCAGTACATTAAGAAGACCATACACGATGAACAGGTGGAATTTATCCCTGGGTTTTGAGGATGATACAACATATGCAAATCAATAAGCATGATATACCACATTAACAAAATGAAGAGTAAATATCATATAATCATCTTAATAGAAATTCAGAAAAAGCATTTGACAAAATTTAACATCCTTTATTGATTAAAAAAAAAACTCTTGAAAAATTAGTATAGAATAAATGTACCTCAACATAATAAAGGCCATATACAACAAGCCCATAGCTAATACCATGCTCAACAGTAAAAAACTTAAAGCTTTTTCCCTAAGATCAGGAATAAGATAAAGATGCCAGTTCTCACTGAAATCCTAAAATTTGTATGGAACCACAAAAGACTGAATAGTCAAAGCCATCTTGAGAAAGAAAAATAAAGATGGAAGCATCATACTTCCCAATTTCAAAGTATATTGTAGTTTTTCTTTTAGCACTTTAAATATGTCATTCCACTGTCTTCTTACTTGCATGGTTTCTGGGATAAAAAGTCCACTGTAATTCTTTTTCTTCTGCAGGTATATTTTTTCCCTCTGTGTATTTTCAAGATTTTCCTTTGGTTTTGGTTTCCAGCAGTTGGATTTTGGTATAGACTGAATTGTGTCCCTCCAAAATTCAAATGTTGAAGTCCTAACACCAAGTACCTCAAAATGAGACTATTTGGAGATATGGTCTTTAAAGGGGTGATTAAGTTAAAATGAGGCCAATATGGTGGCTCCTAATCCAATCTGACTGGTATCCTTATAAGAAAAGGGAGTTGGGGCACAAAAAAACACACCATGGGTAACATCCATGGACAGAGTGATAAACAATGTGAAGATACAACAAACGAGGCCATCTGAAAGCCAAGAGGAGATACCTCAGAAAAAACTAACCCTGCCAGCACCTGAATCAGAACTTTGCGAAATAAATTGTGGTTGTTATAGCCACTCAGTCTATAGTATTTTGTTATGGGTAGCCCTAGGAAACTAATACAAATATGATATGTCTAGGAATGGGGTTTGTTTCAGTTTCTCTTGTTTTGTTTTTGGTATTTATCCTTCATGTTGTTTTCTGAGCTTCTTAGGTCTGTGTTTTGAGGTATGGCATTAATTTTAGAAAATTCATAGTCATTATTTCTTCAAATATTTCTTCTATCTCATACTTTTTCTCTGCTCTTTCTGAGATTCTAATTACATGTATATTATAATGTTCGATATTTTCCTTCAGGTCTTGGTTGCTCTGTTCTGTTTATTTTCTCCCCATTCTAGTTTTTTCCTCTTGCTTATCAGTTTATATGATTTTTATTGACCTATTTTCAAGCTGCATGATTTATTTGCTGTGTTAGGTCTACTTATGGGTCTGTTTAAGGCATTTTCCATCTCTATTACTACATTTTTTAAATTTCTAGCACTTCCATCTGACTCTTTGGTTTATAGTTTACATTTCTCTGCTAAAATTATCTGTCTGATCTTGCATGTTTTCCCTGTAAGATAGTTTCAACATATGTCATATTTGTGTCTGCTTTCTTTAAGGTTTTTTAAAAAAGATTTTATTTATTTGTTTGACAGAGAGCAAGCACAAGTGGGGGGGGCAGAGGGAGAAGCAGACTCCCTGCCGAACAGGGAGACCCATGTAGGACTTGATCCCAGGACCCTGGGATTATGACCTGAGTCGAAGGCAGATGCTTAACTGACTGTGCCACCTAGGTGCCTTGATTCTGATGATGGTTCTGATGATGATTTTGTCTCTTCAGATTCTGATTTTTCTTGCCATTTTGTATTCCTCTGCTATAGATTGAATTGTATCCTCCCCCAAATTCATATGTTGAGGTTCTCTCAGTGTGATGGTATTTGGAGATGAGGCCTTTGACAGGTAATTAGGTTTAGATGAGGTCATGAGGATGGGGATTTCATGATGGGATTAGTGTTCATATAAGAGGAGATACTGGGAACTTTGCCCTTTTTCTGTCTCCACCATCTTAACACACTGTGAGAAGGCACTTATCTAAAACCCACAAAGAATTCTCACCAGAACCCAGCTTTGCTGGCACCCTGATCTTGGACTTGTCAGCCTTCAGAATGGTGGGAAATAAATTTCTGCTGTTTAAACCACCCAGTCTGTGGTCTTTTGTTATGATAGCTTGAGCAAACTAAGACAGCCTCTTCATTTTTTGTTCAAAGTCAGATGTGTTATACAAGATTATAGATACTGAGGTATACATGTTTTATGCTCAGAGATAAGCCAGTCTTTCCTTTTGCTAGGCTCTTAGTGATACGGGGATTTGTGTTAAATTTGTCTGGAGTTGAGTTGGGCTGGAAGTTCAGTGTTGCTTTGGTTAACTTCAGTGTACCACAGGCTTTCAAATTTCTCTAGTGATATCTTGTGTGGGCTGTTGGTCAGAGTGTTTCTCTCAATGTCTGCTCATTGGCTTGGCTTCATCTTTCTGCTTCCCTCTGAGTCTTCCCTTTAAATTGCTTGCCCCAAATAATCTGTCTTTTGAAGCTCTTCTAGCTGTATTCCATTCTTAGTTTTACTTAATGTTTATTAGAGTGGTTATGGGGAGGGGGGTAGGAAAGGCTTAGTTCTCTGATGTTCTAATTGCTTCAGTTTTCATGAGACATTGTGAACCTGTGTTCTTGCCTTCACTAGTGTTCTTGCCTTCCACTGGACACAGTGCTGGGCCAGAACCTATCCTTGACTTAATCCCAGGGTTAAATATTTATTATCCTGTTCCCCACCCCCCCCCAGTGGCAATGGGCATCAACCAGTGCCCTAAGGATACAGTTTTTGTTTCCATTATCCCTGCAGATTGAGCCTTTTGCTTCATAAAAGACATAGAACTGGGTTTGAGCAGTTTTGGCAATGATTTCTAGTCCCCGTCATCCAGCCATCCCTGTAAGGAAAATGTTCTCAGAGTTTTCTTCAATTTTCTCTCAATTTTCTTCAATGCTCCTGGTGAGGTTCTCGCAGAAAAACCCTTCAAGAAGGTACTAACCCTCAGGGGCTTGCTTCACTGTATCACACTGGCCCACGCTCAGCCTTTAGAAATTGATTACAGTTTTCCAGTTATTCTTGTTACTGGCTTATATGGCATTGAGGGCATCTGCCCCAGATAATCAAATGCTCTGATTTTTTTTCTATAAAGGAGTTATCTCTCCCCAATTTGGGGTTATATTTTTGCCCTGTGATAGCAATTCTCTTAAGGGTTCAAGAATCTATTAGTTTTGCAGTTTGTCCAGTATTTTTTTGTTGTAAGGGTGGGAACAACTCTCTCCATAGCTCTCTAAACCTCCGAGGTGAAACTAGAAATAATATCTATATTTTTTTTCATATATTTCATAAAATTTCTGGGACTTAACCAAAATAACCAAACACACCAGGTTGCTGAATACAAGGTCAATATACAAAATCAACTGAATGTCTATAAACCGCCAGAAACAATAGAAAATATAATTTTTAAAATGATTTTTAAATTGATATAATTTATCATCAAATCATATCAATATCTACAAATAAACCTCATAAAGATGTATGCTATTTCTACCCAAAAAAACTAAAAATTTTTTTTGAGAAATTGAAGAATATAAAAAAAAATGGAGGCATATACTAAGTTCATATATCAGAAAGCTCAAAAATATAAAAATGGCAATTCCTCTCAAACTGATCTATTGATGTAAATCAATCCCAATTAAGATCCTAGAAGATTTTTGTGTAAATTAGCAAGCTGATTCTAAGATGTGTATGGACATGCAAAGGACTGAGAATAGTCTTCTTAGAGAAGAAAGTGAAGTGAAAGGACTTGATCTAGTAGGTATGAAGACCTGTTAGGAGGTTATAATAATTAAAAGAGTATGGTATTGACATAAGGGTAGTCAAACAAATAGAAAGCTCAATGAAAGAAAACAGAAAGTCCAGAATAAGATATACAAATGTATGGACAATTCACTTTTAGGAAAGCTGACATTGTTGAACAGAAGGGAAAGGAATTAATTTTCTTTCTTTCTCTCTCTCTCTCTCCCTCTTACTTTCCTTTTATAGTATATGTGCTGTCCAGGTGAACACAGGAATTAATTTTCAATAATTATTTTTGGTCAATTGGATATCTGTATGAGAAAAAAATGGAGGGGTACCTGGCTGGCTCTTTCAGTAGAACATGTGACTCTTGATCTCAGCGTCATGTGTTCAAGCCCCATGCTGGGTGTGGAGCCTGCTTTTGAAAAAAAAATGAGGGACGCCTGGGTGGCTCACTTGGTTGGGCAGCTGCCTTCGGCTCAGGTCATGATCCCAGCATCCTGGGATGGAGTCCCACATCGGGCTCCTTGCTCAGCAGGGAGCCTGCTTCTCCCTCTGCCTCTGTCTGAATGTGCTAGCTCTCTCTCTCTCTCTAACAAATAAATAAATAAAATCTTTAAAAAAAATGAGAAAGAGAGAGAAATGGAACTTAACTCCCTACTTCATATGGCAGTTCTATGTGTATTGTAGATCTAAACGTAAAAAGCAAAATATAATGCTCCTTGGAGATGACAGAGGAGAATATCTTCATGACCTTAAGAAAGGTTATTTCTTAAATAAGACACTAAAATCTTAAAGACATTAAAAGAAAATATTGATAAGTTAATTTGTCCAAAATAAATATTAAAAATATCTGTTCATCAAAAAATATCATTTAGAGAGCAAAAGGCAACTCACAAATCAGGAGAAGATATTTTTAACCTGTATAATCACAGAAAGGACCATATCCAGAATACAATAAGAAACTCCTGTAAATCAAGAAAATAACAGAAAACTGGACAGAAAAAAATAAGCAAAAGATTCTACCAAAGACAAAAAAGGATATCCCAAAGTCCTGAAGGCAGTTAAACATATGAAAAAGTGCTCAACTTCATTAGTCATCAGGGAAATGCAAATTAAACTACAATGCAAATACCACCACACACCCACCAGTAGAGCTATAATTGAAGACTGTTGATCCCATATATAGCCAAGGATGTGGAACATTAACACTTTCATACATTAACAGTATGTATATAAGTTGGGAAAAACCTAAGTTTGAACATATGCTTACTATACTGAAAATCTATTGCTGCAAACAGCAATATTGTTTTAGTGGCTTAAAATCACAAACATATATTCTCTTTCTTTCTGTGGATCAGGAATTTGACAGTAGCTTAGTTGTGTGGATTTTGGCTCAGGGTCTCTCATGAGTTTACAGTCAAAATGTTAGCTCTTCTGAAGACTTGACTACAGCTAGAAAATTTCCTTCCAAGATGGTTAGTCATACGACTATTGGCCGGAAGCCTTAGTTCCTCACCATGTGGACTTCTCCATAGGATTGCCTCAGTGTCCTCATGATATTGCAGCTCTTCCCCAGACTGAACAAGGAAGAAGCTGTAATGCCTATTATGACCCAGCCTTGGAGGTAACACACCGTTACTTCTGCTGTTCATTAGAAGTGAGTCACTAAGCCCAGCCTATATTTGAGGGTCATGGATTTAAGCTCCCCCCTTTTGAAGAGAGGAGGGTAAGAGAATTTGGGGATGTACATTAAAATCACCACACATACCTCATGACCAAATAATTTTACCTTGAGGTACAGAAGCAAAAATGGGCTATTGTATGGCTCTCCAAACATTTACAACAATGTTTATAGCATCATTATTCAGAATAGCCAAATAGTAGAAACAAAATGCGTATCAACAATACAACAGATAGATAAATTGTGCCATATTCTAAAAATATAATACTATTATTATGTAAAAATTAACAAATTTACATGCAAAACCACAGGTGAATCTTACTAATACTAATATTGAGCAAAAGAGACAAACTTCAAAAATGTGTACTACATTACTTTCTTTATATAAATGTTAAAAGAGGCAAAACCAATCTATACTATAAAAAGTCAAGATGGGGGTTACCTTTGGGGAGAAGGGAGGGAAGGATTAAGAGGGGTTATGAGGAGATGCCTCTGAAATTACCATTTCATTACTGATCTATAACTTGCCCAGAGTGGTAGTGGCAAAGATATGTTTACATTGTTATAGTTCATGGAGTCATACATCTCTGATTTGTGCAGATTTCAGAACTGTCTGATACTTCAAATTTGGAAAATTTTTAAAAGATGCCAAAGAAAGAAAGTATTCTTCAGGTAAAAACAAAACATGCCTGTGTGTTGAGTTTGGTCTGCAAGTAGCCAGTTTGTAATATCTGCTCTAGACCAGGTTGCTAAATATGATCTCCAGTTATGTTAGACTTTGGCGGCGGCATAAATCTATTCCTACAGAATTTAGAATTGTCAGATGTTGGTTATGGAGAAATCCTTCTGGATCAGTTAATCCAGTGATTTTCCAAACCAACCTCACTGGCAGAGGCAACCCCTTAGGTACGCTACAGACTGCAAGTGTTTCTTAGAACACAGTGTAAAAACCACTGATCTAGCCTAATGCCTTGTGTTACAAATAAAGAAACTGAGGCTTAGAAAGACTGTTATTTGTTTAGAGTTATACAACTGCTTGGTGGTAATGTCCTTGAGATTCACTCCTACGTGAAGGTACCATGAGTATGTGGTACTGCTCTGGTGAAGTAACCTAAAAATGGAAAAGTTACATATCTCAGGACCTTAGTCTTTGGAGTAGCAACTCTCCAATTCTGTCATTCAAGGTGGTGGCAAAGCAGAATTATCAAATATAAGCTGAGACCAAGAAATGTGTTGGAAAGTGTTCTGTTTAGGGACTACCCTGGGGAATGCCCTTTTTGCTAACAAAGATGTGGGGCATTCTCTCATCCAGCTCACCCTTCAACTAGCTTCTCAACTCTGGCTGTACATTAGAACCACCTGGGAACTTTTGAAAAAATACTGCTTCCTGGGTCTCCCCATAGACTAATAGAATCAGATTCTCTGGAGTGGGCTGGAAAGAACTGGATATTCTGACCCCTACTGAGATTTACTGAGATGTGTATGGACTGAGCTCATCATCTCAGAGAAGCTCTGAGTCTAAACAACAAATTGGGCCTTGCCACAAGATGGCAAAAAAAAAAAAAAAAAAAAAAAAAAAAAAAAAAACTAGAGAAAGAAAAAAATCCCTCTGGTGGTAGCAAAACTCCAGGCTGCCTATCTTTATTAGTATGAGGGCTTGGGCCTCTTCTCTGTGTCTCCAGCCTCAGGAAAGCAGCCTCCATTTGCCCCTAGTTTTTCTCCTAATAGTAAAATATTGGGAACACCAGATTCTTAGGCCTTGCATGAAAAGTGCAGTGCAATTAAGGTACCTTAGTTCCATGCATGGCTCTGGCAGAACATGGAGTCTACACCTCTGCTTAGAATGGGTAGAGCCCATTGGTTACCCTTAGAGATGCATTAGTTCTGTGTTCCTCTGTCCAGTCAAGGTACATCTTCCTAATCTGTATCCTTTTCACTTTTGTAGAATACTAGAAGTGGGAAGGACCAAAGAGGTCATTTCACCCAGTTTCCCATTTGATAAAAACATTCTCGGCCGTAAGTAACTTATTGAAAGTCACACAGGATGCCATGGGAAATGTCATAGCACAAATTCACATGGTCTGATCCTGCCCCCAGTGCTCACTCCTTTTTGTTTTAAAAGTATTTTTAGTTACAAAATAGGCCAAAGATAGAGAAAAGCATATGAAATTTAATGATTTTACATTCTTAGCATATTAGTTTCCGGTATTTTTAGAAAAAATAAAATGTTACAAGGAGCACCTGGGTGGTTCAGTCATTAAGTGTCTACCTTCAGCTCAGGTCATGATCCTGGAATCCTGGGATCGAGCCCCATATCAAGCTCCCTGCTCCTCAGGAAGCTGCTTCTCCTTCTTCTACTCCCCCTGCTTGTGTTCCCTCTCTCACTGGGTCTGTGTCAAATAAATAAATAAAATCTTAAAAAATAAATAAATAAAATAAAAAATAAAATGTTACAGATTCAGCTAAAGTCCCTCCTAACCTATACCTTTCTTCCCTTCCTCTCACAAGAAACAGCACTCAAAGATTGGTGAATCCAATTTCCTGGAATGTTGTACTTTGTCATATATATATATCTTCCAAACTACTCTATGATACTGTGTTTGTCTTAGCATTTGACAAAACACTGTAAATAGTATCTTGCAACTTCTTTATTCATATAATATTTTTAATATTCATCCATGGTATAGATTAAGTTAATTCATTTTAACAGTGTCATGTTATCTCATTTCATTCATAAGCCCCATTTTAATTTACTTATTCCTCTCTGATGGAAAGTTGTTTCCAGGTTTTGCACAAATTGCTTGACAGTCAACATCCTTGACATGTATCTCTGTGTACAAGAGTGAGAATTTCTATAGATTGGAGACCTAGAAGGGAAATCACAAGGTCCTGGAGATATGCACCTTCAGCTTTATGGGATTTTGTCAAATTGTTCTCTAAAGTAGTTGAACCAGTTTATACTTCTCACATCTTTACCAACACTTCATTTACTCAGACTTTAACATTTAAACCCATTTGTCACAGGTGAAATAGCATTTTTTAATAGGTTTTATTTTTTAATTTTTTTTTTATTTCTTTTCAGGGTTCCAGAATTCATTATTTATGTACCACACCCAGTGCTCCATGCAATATGTGCCCTCCATAGTACCCACCACTAGGCTCACCCATCCTCCCACCCCCTGACCCTCCAAAACCCTCAGGTTGTTTTTCAGAGTCCATAGTCTCTCATGGTTCATCTCCCCCTCCAACTTCCCCCAACTCCCTTCTCCATCTCCCCATGTCCTCTGTGTTATTTCTTATGCTCCACAAATAAGCGAAACCATATGATAATTGACTCTCTCTGCTTGACTGATGAAATAGCATTTTAAATTTACAATTTCTGATTACTAGTCAGGTTGAGTATCTTTTAATATAATTAATAGTGAATCAGAATTCCTCTTATATGAATTGGCTTTTCATCTTCCTTACCACTGGGTTGCCTCCTTACTTTTTAGGAGTTTAAAAAAAAAAATTGGTGGTTATATTTTGTTTGCCTTTTAAATGCACAGGAAATATCTTTCTCCAGTTTGTGGTTTGTTTTTTCATTTTGTATATATTGTCTTTTGTTTACAGAACTTTTAAATTTAATATCGTCTTCTGTATCAGTCTTCCTCCGTGAATTATTCTTTTTGTTTTCTGTGTAAGAAATCATTTCTTTCCTCAAGGTCATATGGGTATTCTACCATTCTTTTCTTCCAAATCTTGAAATTTTTGCTTTTAATATTTAGATTTTAATCAGTTTGGAATTTTGTATGTAATATGAAGAAAAGATTTTAACATAACAAACACTAATTGTCCTAGCATCACTTAATGAATAGCGTATGGTTATCCCATTGAATCATGCCACCTCTGTTATATATCAAGTTCCCAGCTATATGGGTATCTGCTTCCAGAATCTCTTTTATGTTCCACTTGTCTGTTTGCCTATCTATGCCAATACCACATTTTTAGAGTGCTCTAGCTTTATCATTTAAAGAGGCAAATTCCGCTCTTCTTATTTTTTTCAAAAATTATCTTGGCTATTTACGACCCTATTCCTTTTAATTTTAGGAATAACTTGTGAAGTTCTTGGGAGATTTTTCAGGTTTGTGTTAGAAGTACTTGGAATTCATTAATTTGAAAAAAATTATTGTCCTTAGTGATACTGTTTTTATCCATGAATATGGTATATCTTTGCATTATTTACACCTTTGAAAACTATTTTCATTAACTTTTTACAATTTTCTCCACAGAGCTATTTCACATATTTGTTAGATTTATTCCTACTTACTTTATAGATTTACTGCTATTACAAATATATATTTTAAAGTTATATCTTCAGAATGGATGTTACTGGTATATACAGATGCCAGTGACATTAACGTATTGACCTTATTTTCAGCAACCTTTCTTGTTAGCCCTTATAGATTCTCTTCAGTAGTTCGTGTAATCATAACACTGTGAATAATAACATCTTTGTTATTCATTTTCAGCCTTTTAATTTTTTTATTGTGCTAATTAGAAGATTCAGCATAATGTTGAATAGGAGTAGTAATAATTAGCAAATTTGTTCCCAAACTCCTTCCACTAGATTCTACCACCTTCTGCTTTTATCCCTACTCCAACATGAATTGTATCTTGGGTTATATCCCACTGACCAAAAAGTAGATCTCCCAGTCCCTGCTGACCAGCAAACCTCCCTTACCAAGCATGCAGCACCTACTAACCTCATTCAACCAAATACACTTAATAAAGGTGTCCAACCATCCAGAGGAGTTTCATTTAGATACTCCACTATTCTCTCAGGTACAATGTGTCTGAAAGGGTTCAAAACTTATCCTTATATCTGTGTTCTTTAAGGGCATCACCAACCACACAGACTCAACAATCAGAAACCTATATTCTTCTCTCAATTCCCACATCTAATTTACCATCAGTCTTGTCATTTCCACATTCTAAATATCTGCCAAAGTATTTTCTCTTCTCCATTCTCAGTAACAATGACTGGACTGAGCCCTCAGTATTTCCATCTTGACTAACTGATCTTTCCACCTTTCATCTCAATTCTTGCTTACCATTCTTCTCATTGCTGTCAAGTTTATTTTCCTAATATGCAAGTCTGATCATGCCTCACCCAGTTTTAAACCCTTCACTGCTTCCCCATTGTCTACTGTATGAAGTCTTAGTTCTTCAGCTGGTCATGCAAGGCCATTTATTTACCCTGGCTCTCTAACATATTTTCCTACCACTCTCCACCTTGCCCTAGCAAAACTGAAGTGCTTATAGTTCAGCCGTGCTATTCCCTGGTGCTATGATTTTTGCACATAGTCTCTCTGTTTGAATCGCTCTGGCAAAGTTGTTCACTTTCAAACCCAGCTCACATGTTACTTCTTTCAGGAACTATGGCTAAAGAGCTCAACAATAAATATTTAGCACTACCTATATGCCAGGTGCTATGCTAGATGCCAGCATAGAACATGAACAAGATGTGTCCCAAGTATTGTAGCATCAGTTAGCTACTTTCATTTTTTTTTTTTGTCTCCTTTTAGGTCTAACTGACTGAAGCAGTATTTTTACTTACATGCTTATTTTCTTTCTTTCATTCTTTTTAAGAAAATATTTTCTTTATTTGACAGAGAGAGAGTATAAGTAGGGGGAGCGGTAGGAAGAGGGAGAGGGAGAAGTAGACTCCCTGCTTAGCAGGGTGCCCAATGTGGGGCTCTATCCCAGGACCCTAGGATCATAACCTGAGCTGAAGGCATATGCTTAACAAACTGAGCCATCCAGGTTCCCCTCTTTCTTTCATTCTTGATAAATACACAGTTAGATGTACAAGTATCACACTATTCTTAAGAAGAGATGCACCTGCATATATAGACACAGTATTCAGTAACATTTATGGACAGTTTTAACTAGAAAGTATGATTATAAATGATGAAATCATAAGTTCTGTACTTTGTGGTTAGACTCTGGACCATGAACACAAAGAAACATAGTATGGCTAGGGTAGTAATTAAGGGTGTGCTCTCTGAAGACAGATTGCCTGAATTTGCATCTCAGCTTTGCTACTTATAAGCTGGGTGACCCTGGATAAGTAACTGGATTTTTGTGCCTCAAGTTCCTCAGCTGTAAAATGGGGACAAAAATAATCCCTGCCTCAGTGTTGTTGGGAGAATTATTGAAGTTAATACAATAGTACTGAGAATAGTGCCCTGCACAATATAATTGTTTAATAAATGGTATTTATTGGTACTTTGTATATGGGGAAACTTTTATCTCAGTCACTATCAGTAGGTCAAGTGACTTTTACTTCTATGTTGAGCAATTAAAGAACTATTTGTGGTTCTGAGCCAAATAAATGTATATTCTTATCAAATTTTTACTGAAACAAGGGCACATGTTGGCAGAATAACTGGCCCAGGAAAGCTCACAGTAGTGGAATAGAGTTTTACTTCATGGAGAGCTAAATAATCTATCTGGAAACAAAAAGCAGTAGCAGATAGAGTCAAATAGCTGCAAATTCAGGTGGAGATATAGCTAGGTGAGACTGTATGGTTTAAGAGTTGACAGCAGAAGGTCTGGAGTCAGACTGCCTCACTTAGATTCATGACTCCACCACTTACTAGCTTTGTTCCCTTGGGCAAGTCACTTCTTTGTACCTCAGCTGCCACATTATTATCAATGGAATTGATAATAGCAGAAAAACAGTCCCTATTAAATATAGTTATTCTAGAAATGTAATGAGATAATGCATATAAGGCACTTAGAACATTGCTTGGTATAGAATATAAGTGGTGAAGAAAAAAGATGCATGCACTAGGCAGAGAAATATATAATCTATGTGTTCTCTCCAAGAAAAGCAAGGGAGGTAGATGGGCAACAGAATGAGTGATCTCAAGAAAAAATAAGGACATTTAATTCTACTGCACTTGGGATAACTTTTGTAAACGTTATATTTTGTTTCTATAGAAGCTTTCAATGTATGCCTCCAGTTATGTTGGGTTTAGACCTCCAGAACTTCCCAAAATATGTTCCAAGAAGCATCTGCCCAAAGCTATGTGTAAGAAAAAGGGCTTTGGGGTTGAATAATGCTGAAAAATGCTATATGACTGATTTCCTTAGAAATTTCAAATGTAGGGGCTCCTGGGTAGCTCTGTTGGTTAAGCGTCTAACTTTGGCTCAGGTCATGATCTCTGGGTCCTGGGATCACATCCTGCACTGGGCTCCTTGCTCAGCGGGGAGCCTGCTTCTCCCTCTGCCCTTCCCCCCTGCTTGTGCTCCCTCTGCCTGCTGCTCTGACTGCTTGTGCTCTCGCTCTCTCAAATAAATACATTAAATCTAAAGGAAAAAAAAAAGAAACTTCAAATGTATAGTAGTACTCTAAGGGGTTGAGAAATGCTGCAAAAATGTTTCACTGAGTTTAATCCAGCATTTTTAAAATTTGATCACAGAGCCTTTTCTCTATATGGTATTTATTAACATGCCATGAAATAAAAATGGAGAAATGCTGGCTTCCGATGAGTATTAAAAATGACCTTTACATCAAAACAAGGGCTGAGGGGCATGGGAGGTAGGTTTGGCAAAGAGAGGACTCATACTTTTTTAGGCTGAGATTGAAAATCTGTCTAGAGCAATTTACAAATCCAGGGGCTATACAGTTCCCTCAGGGTCAGAAACACTCAGATACATACAATGTTCCTGGGAACAATGTGCACAGACTCTGGAGGGCATTGGGGGAACACCCCTCACATTATAACTTGCTTCAGCCACTTTGCTAAGATCCCACTGTGGAAGGTCTAAAGGCCCCTGAACATACCGTACCACCTGTCTTTGGCCATTACTGTCTGAATTTACTTCCTACTTTTTTGAAAAGAGGCTACAAGAAAAACATTTAAAGTGGAGAGGCCCAATTGGGGAACTAGAGGCCAGACTCAGGGGGAAGAGGGGAAATTGAGAGAAGGGACTGGGTTGACCTCCAATCAGTTTCAGGACAAGTATGTTCCTCTGGGAGGAAGTGAGATGGGGGACACCAGTAGCTCTAATGAAGAGAACCCTTCACAGCAGAGCAGGTTAGGAGATAATACTTAAGAGAAATAATATTGCCTTCCAAGGGCAGTGATGAGAATGGGAGCTTCCTGAAGGGCAGAAGCCATGTTTAATTCATCTTTATAATTCTTTTCTTGAGGAAAAAGGTGGTGGCTAGGAGGGAGAGCACAACGAATAATCCCTAATAAGAGAGAGTTAGATAAAATAGCTTGCTATTTACATTGACCAGTGTTTAGGTGACTTTCCAAGTAAATGTTGTTGGCTGGTTCCTGAAGGCAGGTGTGTTTTGCCCCTTCCCATGGGTTGCTGCCAAGAAAAGAGACACTGGATTATATCCTACTTGGCCTGTTGCAAGGAGACCTAGAATCTTTGACATTGGGAGGGCTGACTCAAGGAGGGGCTGATGAGCCATTTTCATGCAGGATGGAAATTAAGAACAAGGAATACAGCAACACTAACAACGCCTAACTAAGAGTAGTGGAAGCAGGACTTTTTTCTTATCTCCAATAATTCATATTTTTCTGACTTTTCTATAATAAGCACCTATGGCTTTTATATTTGTGGAAAATTAAATCTATTTCTCTAGTTTATATGTACATCTTTAGTTTCTAGAAAACCTGAGCAGACATTATGGGCAAACTTCATATTGGTGTGTTTTTAGTGGGGAAAAAAGTTTTCCAAACATGTATGAGGGAAATATAACGTAGGAAACACACCCCAGAAAGTTATATCCACATAATTCTACAAAGAGGGGAAGAAGTTTGCTAGGGATAAGATTCCCCAAGAACCTCTGGGGAAAAATGGTAACGCTGTTTATGTCTATAGGTGGGAGGGGTGTGGCGTAAGACGGGGTTCCGGAGGGACAAATTACCTGGCAGCCTGGGGACCAGGCGGTGGCAGGTAGAAAAGGTGGCTACTGTCCTCCGAGAAGGGGGCGGGGGGGGGGCGGAGCAGGAAAGGGCGGTGCGGGGGACGGGAGGCGGAGCCGCCGGCGCGCCCAGGTGGGGATGAGCCGGGGCCATACCTGCTCCAGGACCGCGGCCGGCCCTCCTACCGCCCCGCGCGGAGAGAGAGGAAAGCGGAGAGATTACTTGGAGAAGTGGTCCGTCCTGGGGCGGCCGCTGTTGCAGAGAGACGTGGTGTCCCCCACCGAGCCCCTGAGCTGGCAGGGGCCAGAGAGCGGCCGGCATGGGCCCCGAGCTGCCTGCGCCTTGGCTGCTGCTCTTCACCTGGCTCCCAGCAGGTGAGCCTTGGGAAAAAGTGGGTCTCACCCTGGGCCCGGGAAGATTGGAAGCCATTGTTGTCAGGCCTTGCAGAACTGGTCACAGGCAGGCCAGTGGAGGCCTGGGCCGCGCTCTGGTAGCTCTTGGCACAGGCTCCAGGAGGTGCGGGGACTGGCTCGAGTTTCTGCCTGTGAGAACCTGTTGTTTTCCTCTTTTATTAGCCCGGCCCTTCACCCGGCCCTTCCAAAACAGGTGCAACTAAGGAAGAAACCCAGAGCCTATGGGCAGGGCCTGCCGCAGTCTTGAGGCACTTCTTGGTCTCAAAAGCTGAGTTGATAAACGTGGAAGCACCCCTCTTTTGATCCCTCATTACTTTGCCCTTTTATCTGATGCTTGCTTTTAGGATTTCAATGTGGTGACAAAAGCGCATTGATGTCGCTCCTGGGAGGTTATAACGTATCCTCAGAATCATGGGATGTTCGAAATGATTCAGAACCCATTTTACAGGACTGAACCACGTGTCTCTTTGCTCATCATGTTCAGTGTCATTTTTTTACTTTCTTTGTATCCACCCACTTTCCTAACTTTATCCCTTGCTCAGTTCTCTCCCCATCAGGTGCCCAACCATCCGCCCTCTCCTCCCTTCCTTAACCTTCCCACCTCGTCTGCTTGGGAAAGTATGGTTTTTGTGTCTCGGTGTATCTCTTGGAAATGTGACAGGAGTGTGTATCTGCAGGAGTAAAATCAGGTAGGAAAGGACAGCGGAGTGACTACATGTGCAGGACTTTCAGCCCTTTTCAATTAGGATGTAGGTTTGACCTTACAGACAGACCGGCTGGAGTTCCCTTGGAAATTCTGCCCTGCTGTATTTGATTTTACCATTCCCCACCCCCTCTTTAGGATTAACTGCCCTCTTACCTCTAAGTTGTCAGTGGAAGTCTGCTCAGTTTGCTCACAGACTAATGTGAGCCTTGTATTTTTCTGAGGGAAAAGATGTGATATGAAGGTATGGGCAGAATTTCATTTTTACCAGCTTGATAGGACATAAAAACCACTCGGATATAACTAAATCTCATTAAGACAAGATTTTACAATAGCTTAAGCTTAATGCTGAGAATAAAAAGGATGGAGAATTGCAGAAGGGTGAGAAAATTGGAAAACCAGTATTCCTAAGATCTTCTGGCTCACGCCAGTTTCTGCAGGGTCTGTGTCTGAAGCTGACAAGGATAGATGATGGACACATGATACACAAGGAAATGGACTAAACCTCACCTAAATTGCAATGCCAAAATTCTACAAGAGCAGTTACCCGCTTGGACTGTGCCAGCAAAATCCTAAACATCTCAGCTTCTTAGTCCTTTCTCCTTTGCCTTACGTGTTTAGCTCAAATTCCACAGCAGCTAGGGATTCCTGAAGTTGCTTGAGCTGCCTTTTTCAAGAAAACTGAGGTCTACTCCTACCTCTGCCCCCTTAGCACCCCATCCCCAGATTAGGATTTTATAGCCAGCAGTCATCAAGGTGAAAAGAATAAGAAAAGAAGCCTTACAGACAAAAATTTTATTAGGATATAAACCCCAATCCTTAAATCATCAGCATAATGTTTTAAAAGCTATTTGATTTTTATGAAGAATATTGAACACTGAACATTTTTTAAATACAGTGATTATGACCAAAGGGTATATTCTTATAGTAAACAGATTGCTAAATGGACAGGGACGTTTCTTTTAGAAGAAGATTTTATTTATTTATTTATTTATTTGTCAGAGAGAGAGAGAGCACAAACAGGGGCAGCAGCATGCAGAGGGAGAAGCAGGCTCTTTGCTGAGCAGGGAGGCAGATGCAGGACTCAATCCCAGGACCCTGGGATCATGACCTGAGCTGAAGGCAGACACTTAACCAGCTGAGCCACCCAGGCATCCCTGGACAGGGACTTCAGAAAGTGGAGTTCCAACTGTTCAGGAACCAGCCGTGCAGTATTATTACCAGGATGCTGAAGTGGTAAAACTGTACAGACTGCCCTGTTTCCTGCCATTCTTTAACTGGAAACCTACCTGCATGACCCACTTTAGAACCAGAGAATGCCGAAGTCAAAAAAAGTCCTAAGTGAACATTTAGTCTTACCTTTATTTCATAGGTGCAAAATTGACAGACTCCAGCACTTTGAGAGGAAATAACTATTTTAGCAGATATTTTCCCCGAATATATGTAGGACATGTTAAAAAAAAAAAGCTGCATTCAGCTATTTAATGAGCATTTGGATTTTACATCCAGAATGTTTGTGTGGCTCTGGTCAAGTTACTGAACTGCTGAAAGTCAAAAGTCTGCAGTAAACAGGGATGATTATAGTACCTATCTCAAAGTTTTTGTGAGGATTAAGTGAAATGAAGATTTTAAGGCACTTAAGGTAGTGACTGAAACAAAGTGAGGGCTTAATGAATGTTAGTCTTGGTGATAATAATACTCATGATCTAGACCCAAGGAGGATTTTTAGAGCTAACTTTAAGGAAACAATTGAAGTGTCCCCTCCTCCTCCTTCCCGTACAACTAAGAAACTGCAGTTAATAGTCAAGTCAGACAGACTATCAGGCTGGAATTCAGATTCTGCCTCTTACTAGCTGTGACTTTGGAGAAATTACTTCAATTCCCTTCATCTAGAAAACAGCCCCTCACACCTCCCACCCTCTCACCCCCATAAGGCCAACTTATGTTGGGTGGGTCAAGATCAAGCACAGTGTCTACAAAATGGTCATCACTCAGGAAATACTGGGTCCTGCCTCCCCCCCACCTCTATTTTTAGACCAAACTTCCTAAAATTCTCTAAGATCAAACTGAAAATCAAGTTTCTTCTCTCACTTCCAGTATCTGCCAAAGCAATGCTTCTCAAACTTGTTTTTTTTTTTACAGTTCTTACTAAGAAAGACAGTTTATGTTGTGATATGTACACATATATAAGATTTATAAAACAAATAAATCTACATGCACACACAAACCCATTACTATGCTGGATGAAAGAATAACAAACTGACAAATAAAATGTTATTTTAATAACGTTTAAATTCGTAGAAAATAGTCCCCAAATTAACATTCAGTAGAAAAGTCTAGTAAGTTGATTTTCCCAAGATCTGCTGCAAACTGCATTATGAACTTTGGAAAAGCCAAGAGTATGTTCATTTTGGTCCATTGCCCTGTTCTCTCCTGTTTCTAAAGAAGATTGAACCCAAGCTTCTGGTTGGCATCCAAGTTTCTGCAGTTGTAAAGTATGGGCCATTAGAGAAATTATGTCAGATTTGGGTACTGGCTACCTGGTCAGTGTGGCCTGAGGCCCTGATGAAGCTTCTCAGGTCAGGGAGTCCTGGGAAGTTACCACAGTCCCTATGCTCTGAGCTATGGACTGATCACTTGTCAGAGTTTTAGTTTGTTTGTTTTGTACTTCTTCAAAGTTTTTTTCTTTAAAAAGAAACTTCTAGCACATAAGTGATACCTGCTCCTTAAAACAAAACATTAAGATAATTCAAAGTAAGTACCTGCAGCCTTTTACACTATTGGCCAATGGTTCTGGTTACCTCCATCCAGCCTCAAAGTTTATTCCTGGAATAAAAATTTACTTTTCCGCCCAAATTCTAAAAGGGTGTGTCTCATTGGGACTTCTGTGAATTTTTTTTTTTAAGATTACAGAGAGGTATTAACTTAGATTAGCTCTCAACTTGTGTTATCATTCTTCAGGAAATCAGCCCACTGACTCCTAAGGGACACATTCCTAGAGAGCATCTTGGCTAGTAATTTTCCCTCAGTGGTGGGGATAAAGTGTGGGATCACACTGAGGACTGAATGACATCTCAGTCTGCAGTATAGTGGGTAGGAAAGTGGAGAGCTTCTCAGGCTGAGGGGGTTGGGTGGTGGATGGGAGCTGCCCACTCGGATCCTTCCTTACCTCCATGGGGCCCCTGATGGACCTCCCTAGAGTCCCAGGGCTCTGCTAACCTCAAGTACAAATCACGCCCAGTCCCTGTCTGCCTTCCCCTCTGGGCCAGTTTGGCAGATAAGGAAATCTGTGTCCAGGAAGGTCGCAAGCCTTAGGTTGACACAGTGCAGTTACTTTGAGAGCTGAGACCAGAACCCTGGCATCCTTGCTTGTAGTCCATGGCTCTTTCCTCTGTTTCATGCCATGGAGCAAGTCTGTTTTGTCTAATTGCATCCTGGTATGCAGAAATAGAAATAGATTGCCTCCTGGATGTCTAACTAAATGCTATTTATTAAACATCTTGCCCCAACAATGATGCTATGGAAATGAGATGCTGGATAATTAATGTACTGTCTACCTGGGTTTCTTTCAGCCCTGTGCTGTATTATATCGTATCCCTGGGGGAGAAATTAAAATAGTGTGTCTTAAGAATTAGGAAGACTTAGATCATATGTCATCTTTCTCTCATCTATTTTTTTTTTGTACTAAGATTTTTTTATTTATTTGAGCAACAGAGATAACTACAGGGATAGTGAGAGAGAGCAGTAACAGGGAGGAGGGGAAGAAGCAGGCTCTCTGTTGAGCAGGGACCCTGATGTGAGGCTCGATCCCAGGACCATGGGATCATGACCTGAACGGAAGGCAGATGCTCAACCGACTGAGCCACCCAGGCTCCCCTCATCTTTATTTCTGTAGTTTTCAATCTTTAAATCTTAGGGTAAGGCAGGGTCAGAGGAAAGCAGTTTTGACACTCTCTTCATTTCCCAAACCCTGTTAATCACCAGGTGCTCTTTCTTAATCCCAGGATCTGCCCCCTCTTTTCTATTCCAGGTGATAAACCTCACACTAGCTTATTTTAAGGATCTTAAGCATCTCCTTGCCTTGAGGCCTGCTACTGTCCCTGTCCCATTCCAGCCAGCCTCGACCCAGATGATAGGTTACCTATCTGGGTTCCCCTTTCTCACCTTCACTCTAATCCTCCAAGCACCTCTACTGATCTCCATAGCTTATAAGAGTGGGTTAAACCTCTTTGTTTAGATTTCAAGGCTCACTCATTCTGGCCGAAGGGCAGGCTTCTCCCCAGTGACGTGGGCGCGCTCTGGTACTCCCTCTCCCCTACAACACACTTTGTTTGTTTTTTTGTCTGGCCATGCTATCAATGGCTAACTTTATTATTTTCTGTACTTTTAGGGCACTTAAAATTTGTTCCAGGCAGTTTAGCCTGTTTTGTATGAATTCGTTTGTTCTTCCGGTCAGCAAGTGTTTAATGCATACCACGTTCAAGGTGTGCTGGCCAACACTAGCTGTGTGGCCTAAAACCAGTTACTTAACCTCCTTGAGGATTTTTCTCATCTATGAGATGGTATTAAAATAAGGCTAATCTCGTGGGTGTTTTACAAGGGTTAAATGAGATGCTATGTAAGAAGGCACCGGATACCATGGCTAACAACATAGCAAGTGCTCAGTCTGTCTGTTTCCTCCCCGGGGTAGCACCTCACATGCTTAGCACCACCCCGAGGCTCACACTATTGAGTAGTACACAGCAGATCTTTGTTCAACAGGGAATACATAGACATAATTCCTCCCCTGCTGCAGACCACTTCTCTTTGTTCCCTTTCCTCCTCTCCTGATTCTCTGGATCCCTTCCTTCCAGTTCACTCTCACGGCCACTCCCTCCTCCGCTTGATTCCTTTCATATTTGCACTATTATCTAAGGAAATGTAACAAGTACAGATGGCAAATATACTTGGGGAGATAGCTTGCTCAGAAATAAACTCTGATAGGATTAAACCTGTGTACTTTTTGTTAACCTGCTTAGTGGAGCATAGGAGCCTGCATCCGTGAAAAACACTCAAGAATCGAGACCTTCTGTTAGGAGTTAGCACAAGCCACTGCCCCTTGCCTGGGAAGACTGAGCTCCCCTGCTGCCTGCCACCCCTCTCCAGGCAGGACCCTTCGTGTGTAAAGGAGGGGAAATGCCATTCAGTCTCCTGAAAACAGTTCTTCATTTTTTTGTACCTACATCCCTGTGTTGTATGGCCAAATATTCTAGAAACTGTAAAGCATCCTGCCCAATCTGATATGACACAGGGAAGACAGACTGAATAAAGAAATATACAAAGATATGTATGTGTTTGGAACACACAGCACTTAATTGTAAAGCATTTAACTCTGTTGTTCGTGTGTTCTCCTTTGACAAGTTATTTTCCCACCCTTAAATGACAGGTTTCCCTCCCTCTTTCAGAGGAGACAAACTGAATGGGTTTGCCAGGGGACAAAGTGACACAGCTTTAAAAGCTTTTAATGCCAGTTTGCATTTGTATCATTTTAATTATTTCAAAATCCCCTTTTCCCCCCCAAAATCCTTTTACATGCTGTTCTCAATTGACATCAGTCTCTAAGGTGGGCAAGATAAGTACTAATGATACAAATAATAGCTACTGTTTGTTCAGCGGCTATTATGTCCCAGGCTCTTTGCTAAATGCTGGACATTTACTACTTCATTTAATCCTTTCTACAATGCTGTCAGGGGAGTTTTGTGGGTTTTTTTCCAGATTTATTTATTTTTCTTTTATCTCCTTCCTATTTATTCATTTATAAATGCTTTGCTTAAATTCAATATAATTAACATATACTGTATTACTAGTTTCAGGGTCCAAATTTAGTGTCTCATCAGGTGCATGTAACACCCAGTGCTCATCACATCAAGTGCCTTCCTTAATGCCCATTGCCCTGTTACCCCATCCCCTCACCACCCTCCCCTCCAGCAACCCTCAGTTTGTTTCTTATATTTAAGAGTCTCTTATGGTTTGCCTCCCTTTCTGTTTTCATCTTATTTAATTTTTCCTTCCCTTCCCCTATGTTCATCTCTTTTGTTTCTTAAATTCCACATATTTGTGGAGTGAAATCATATGGTATTTGTCTTTCTCTGATTGACTCATTTCATTTAGTTTAATACCCTCTAGTTCCATCCACGTCATTTCAGATGGAAGATTTCCATCTTTTTGATGGCTGAGTAATATTCCACTATATATATATGGTATATATATACCACATCTTTATCCATTCATCTGTCAATGGACATCTGGACTCTTTCCACATTTTGGCTATTGTGGACATTGCTGCTATAAACATTGAAAGATTTATTTGTTTTTTTTTT
>ML105421.1:210846-273726 GCA_003697995.1 Taxidea taxus jeffersonii | reverse complement strand
GAGGCAGGCTCCCTGCTGAGCAGAGAGCCCGATGCAGGGCTCGATCCCAGGACCCTGGGATCATGACCTGAGCCGAAGGCAGAGGCTTTAACCCACTGAGCCACCCAGGTGCCCTTATTTGTTTATTTTAGAGAGAGAGAGAGAAAGAAAGAGCACGTGCACTTGTGTATGTGAATGGGGGAAGGGGCAGAGTGAGACAAGTAGACTGAGTGGGGAGCCCAATGCAGGGCTGGATCCCAGGACCCTGAGATCATGACCTGAGCCAAAATCAAGAGTTAGATGCTTAACTGACTGAGCCACCCAGACACCCTTATCTGGAAAATATTTTGCATATAAAGAGACAACCATGTTTGGAAATAACTTGTCAGGTCTTTTAACTGGTGGGGGAGTGGAGGCAGAATGTGAACTTAGGAAGTCAGTCTCCAGAATTAAAGTTTTGAAAAGAAAATGATAGAGATATTTAGGAAATCAGATGGCAGTTAGCTGAGGGGAAGGAGATGCCACAATATGAGGGAAATTTAAGAATAGATAGAGGGCACCTGGATGGCTCAGTTAAGCATCTGACTCTTGATTTCAGTTCAGGTCATGTATCACAGTTGTGAGATCGAGCCCCGAGTTTATGACTGTCTCTTTCCTTTTCCCTCTGCCCTTCCCCCCACCTCAAGAAAGAACAGAAAGAAAATATAAGAATTTGAAAACAGTTTAAAGAGCACAGATCCAAAAAAGACATATGCCTTTCTGAATCTGTTCCTCTTTTCAGCTCAGATTCTGCTGTTCTTAGTCTCTTCTTGAAAACATTACCTGCCTAGTAGTGTGCATGCCCAATGTGGTTAGTTTTACCGAGAAGTCCAAGTCTAAAGGACAAGAAGGATAGGAGATTTTTTTGCCTGTGAGATGGGCTGTCCTCCTCCCAATCTGGAAAATCCTCCTGCTTTCTGAGTCTAGCACCAAACTTCCACTTTGAAAGTCAAGCTTGCCTGCGTGGGAGAGTAGGTTTACCCAAACCTGCAAAACCAAAACTCCAGCAAAACCAGATCCTGAAGCTGAGAGGGCTTGGCTTTTTATTGTGTCTGAACCTTTGCCCGTGTGTATCAGCAGGACTGTTCCCACCCCTGGGGGGCTTGTGAGAATTAGGGACTATGTGTGTATGTCACCGGGCACACAGTAGGTGATGAGATCCAGAGCAACAGCTGAGACAAAGGGAGAGAGGGTTGCTGGTTGCTCGGTACCTTTGTCCTGGCACTCTTCCCCACTCTTCCTGTGCAAGGCCAGGAGCGAAGGTCTGAGAGCTGAGCTGGTTGCTGTGGGGCTGGCAGACCCCAGGAGAACATGTGAATAAGCTCAGTATGGCCCAAATCATGGGAACCTGACATGTATCAAGGCTTGAAATTCACAGAAGAGATGAAATCAAAGAAAGGATGAAAGAACAGTACCCAGGTGGCAAAGCCTTGCTGACGTTGGGAAAGGTGAGGGTGTCCCTGCAGGTGTGTACTGGCCATAATAAAGGCATTCATGGAAGGGGAGCTGGGGGAGGGCTTAGTGATGAAGGTGATCACCCTTGTCCCCGTTCTCCTCCCTCAGGGTGTCAGATTCAGCGATCTTCAAAGCTGGCCCAGAGCAACTCCTTTCTCTGACTCCCTGCAAACTTGCTCTCCATCCACATGTTCCACCTCTACACAAATACTGTTCACAAGCGCCCTTTGAATACATTGCTATTTATGTCGAAGTAGCATTCAGCAAAATAAAGAACATATCGGTTGTTAGTCGCAGTATCAGAGTGACTACAGCCATTTGCAGGCTGATGAGTACCAAATATTTTCCTTTATTTAGAGAATAACCAGGCTGAGTGGAGAGACCACCCATTCTAGGTGTGGAATCTTGACTCTGACCTCCTTAGAAAATGAATGACCGCAGACAAGCCACTCATCTTTTCCAAGTCTCAGATTGGTGTGCGAAATGGCCCTGATTGTCTCCTCCCCAGGGGTCAGATTTAGTGTGTAAAAGACAGTATTTGAAAGTACGGTGTGAACATAGGATTTTGGTGTTTTTATCTCTATTCTAATCTTTTTATTTACTGAGCGAAATAAGCTAGTGTCAGCAATGCCATCTTCGTCATTTTCAAAAGCTTACCGATAGTGACTTCTCGTGGGTTAAAGCTGTGTTGGGTGAAAACTCCAAGGTCTATTTCAGGCCCGTCCTGGAAAAAAACCAAGGGGGATGGTGAGAGTGGAGGAGCAAAAATAATAAGGCAGATTACAAAACAACCCACGTTAGGCTTGAGAGGCTAGTCACTGGCTCTTCCATTCTGATTGGACTAATTTCCAGAGATCTTACAGCTGGTAGAGACAGCAGCTATTTTCCTCCCAAACTACTGAAGGCTCATTTTCAAAATGATGATCTTTATAACTGGATGAGGAAGTCAACAGCCTTCCTAAAAGACCACCTTTGCCCTGTTACTCTACAGAGAAGTCTTGAGTGATTGATTACCCATTAACTAGAAATAGAGGCTTCAGTGAGATTTAGACTCCCAACCCCAGCCACTACTACCAGCCCCGCCTCATTCATCCCTCTGTTTCCCATAAAGCCAAGGGTTGGTTCCCTCCAGACTCCCCAAGTTACTGCTCCTTCCTGATAAGGGCTCTGCTCTCTCTTTTCTTCTGTCTCGAAACCATGAGTTTCTCTGCCTTCTTCCTATTTTTCATGCGTAATCTTAATCCTACCTGAGTGGCAGGGCCCAGTTTATATTCCTTTCTTCTGTGGAGTCTTCCCTAGCCACAGGTCTCCCCCGTATTTCTGCAGACCCTCTCTCCAGCATGCCTGTCACAGGCCTCCTCATTTCAGCCCAGCCCTGGAGACAGTTTGGGTCATTTCTGGGGGTGAGGACCTGTCCTGTTCTTTCTCTGTGGATGTGAGAAAAGTGGGTGCACGTGCCCATCCTAAGCCACAGCTTACTATTTTATGAGGGCTGTGTCCCAAAGGTGAGGCAGGATCCAGAGCCCTGTGGCTCTGACCTTCGAGCCAGGCCCACCCAGCTGCTTTTTAAGGGGTGAAGATGGGGAACAAGTTTTTGTGTTTGTCGGAATAGCTCAGTCAACATGAGGCTTTTCCACCTGAGGACTCCCTTGGAGAGAACCCCGCTTGAACCGGTTGCTGTTTGGCCTTCATAATAAAAGAAAGGAGGGAAAGAGACTCAGACTCAGGCACTAACACTAACACAGCAGTGTATGGGCCAGGCACCATGCCAGCTGCCAGAAGGGAATTATCTCATGGCATTCTTTCGTGGACCTGCTGAGGTTAGTACTATTATAATCGCAGTCATAGCTGGAGGGGAGAAAAGCAAACTCAGAGTAAATAGCTTGTACCATGTCCAAATAAATAGTGAAGTTTTATTTGAACCCATTGTATCAGAATCCAAAGCCTGTTTGTTTTTAATTTAGTCCACACTAGTGGTTCCCAAAGTGTGGTACCCAGAGCAGTTAATATCAGCATCTCCTGGAAACTTGTTAGAAATATAAGTTCTGGGGCCCTACCCAAGTGCTCCTGAATCAGAAACTCCTCCTCAAAGTGATCTGGACCGTTACAAGTCCTCTTGGTGGTGCATGCTCAAGTTTGAGTACTGTTATTCTGCACGAGGAGCCTCCCACGAGGAGATCCCCTCTAACTTGGCCTAGAGACCATCTTGACGTCGGAACATTCTAAGGTGTTATGTGTGGACCTCTGACCATGCCAAAGTCCCACCTGACTTTCTGCACCACCAGGTTCCTCATCAAGGCAGACAGACCTGGAGTTGTGTGTTTGTAGCCTTGGAGGCTAGGGAGAGGGAGTCTTAAAAAAGAGAAAAGAAAAAATCTGAATTACTTCAAGTCTTTCTTAGTAAAATTGGTCCCAGTCTGATCATTTGTATTTATTCTATCCTCATGTTGACCACCTGTACTGCCAGCTTCTACTGTTAATGTATTCTTGGTCATTCGTTCCGTTATTTATTCAACAAATGTTTGTTGGGTGCCACAGAGGTGACAGGTAACAGTGTGAGATTGTGCTGTAACAGCAAGTCAGAGGCAGAACCAGCTGGCCTTCTCAGAGCCTACAGTTAACTGGCCATTACCAAGGCATGTGAAACATGCTGCCTGGAGGGGAGGAGGCACTTTGGGAAAACACAGGAGACACTTCTCCCAGATTTGCAGTCAGGGAAGGCTTCTGGAGGAGGTGAGGGTGCTGCTGAAGACCTAAGGAATACATAGGAATTAGCTTCATGAAGGGAAGGGAACGGTGGCTGGTGCTTTGGGAGAGTGCTCCAGCCAAGAGGTCCACATGTGGGAAGACCTGGGGAAGACCGTGATTCTGGCATGGCAAGGAATGAAGCCAGTTCAGGGTGGCCGACACCGTGAGTGTAAAGTGGGCCTGGAAGGGAGATGAGGCAGCAGGAAACACTGAAGGCAGGTACCTGACAGGCTTTGGAGGGTTGTTGAACTTCCCTGGGGAAGAGGGGAAACATTTTATTTTTTAAAAAAGATTTTATTTATTTATTTGACAGAGAGAGATCACCAGTAGGTAGAGGGTGGGGGGAAGTAGGCTCCCTGCTGAGCAGAGAGCCAGATGCAGGGCTTGATCCCAGGACCCTGAGATCATGACCTAAGCCGAAGGCAGAGGCTTAACCCACTGAGCCACCCAGGCGCCCCATGGGGAAACATTTTAAAAGAAAGTAACATGAACAAATACATACACATACTGGCAAGCTCACTCTAGTACTATGTGGCCTTCTTTTAATGTAGTTTCTTTCTTGTTGGATGTGTTGACACTATCAGCAGATCACGAGATCCTCACGAGCCATGCCCGCTCTTCATCTCCCCTATCTACCCGGGGCGTCTGTGTGGTCTCCGCCTCCCACTCTGTCTGCCATCTCCCAGCTAGGCAGCCAGTGCATTTGCTTATTTGCATTGCTTTTATTACGTCATGAACAGAAGTAGGTCACCTCCCAGAGACATAGAGTGCCTTCAGCATTGTCTCCTGCTCTTGGCTGCAGGGTGCCTGTCCTTGCTGGTGACGGTCCAGCACACAGAGCGCTATGTCACCCTGTTTGCCTCCATCATCCTCAAGTGTGACTACACCACCTCCGCCCAGCTCCAGGATGTCGTGGTCACATGGCGTTTCAAGTCCTTCTGCAAGGATCCCATCTTTGACTACTACTCTGCATGTGAGTCCCACACCCTTCTACCCACACGCCTCTGTGAAGCATGGCCATTAGGGCATAGGAATTATTTAGGATCGCAAATCCTCGTGAGAGGGAGCCACAAAGGCCACTTAATGCAGCCCCCTCATTTTATAGATAAATAAACAGCCCAGACAGATGAAGTAACTTATTTGAGGTCACATACTATTTTATTTTAAGATTTATTGTCCTACCTTGTTCTAAAAAGATATGGGCAGCTCAAACATTAAGTTTTTAAAAGGCAGTGCCAGTCCTGCCTCCTGGTCCGTTCCTGGTTGCTTGCCGGTACACTGAGATGAGTACACAGTCTGCCTCCATTCCCCTTACCACCTGAGAATGTGGACAAGAAGCCTCCTACATCCCCTAGGGCCCTGAGGAGTGACCCTTTGTGAACCTCCCTCCCACTGCCACACTCACTTTTGTGGCCAGCCTTCCTAGTGGCCTAGGAAGGAAACTCCCCCAGTGAGTGACAGCATACTGCCCCTAGGGAACACATTCTCAGTGCTACTCCCACCCCCCCCCACACACTTAGCCAAATCCCACCTCACAGTAATAGCCACCCCACTCATGTCAGCTCTCCTCCCTGGAACCAAAGCTCTTTCTAGCTGTCTACCTCTGCCTCTCTCCAGGAACAAAGGAACCCAGAGCCTTCCCGTCAGCCCTTGACAATTAACCTTGTAGAAGTTTTAAGAGTACAACTAGACACTGTCTTTGTAGGAAGGAAGTGAGCTTCCTGAAGTGAGAAAAAAGGGGAGAGCCATCAGCTTTTCCTCTTTTAGCCCTGACTAATGTCTTAGAGTATGAATCTTGATACCTGAATGTTCTGTGAGTCACCCACGAGTCACCCACAGAATCTGGCAGTTGTCCCCAAAAGATACATCTCTGAATCAAGGCATAATTTCTAGGGGGTTACTCTTCAAATAAAGTCAGAAGGGAGGAGAGACCAGGACAGCAGGCATTTGCCACCAGCAAATGTATTAAAAGGGCAGGTGGATGAACCCTATAGAAACAGAATCTGGGGTGACCAAAAATGAACCAAAGGTAGATGGAATAGGAGACAGGAACATGGAGCCAGGATTTGCAAATGATGGCCTTTTAGAGGGGTCTGGATCTTGTTTCTCAAAGGTTCATTTTATCACCTGAGAGTTCATAAGAAATGCAGACTCTCAGATCCCCACTTCGGACCCTCAATATCAGAATCTTCATGTTTAGCAGGAGTCCCAGTAGACACATGAGCTCAGGATAAAAATGAGAAGCTTTGCTGCTCCAGGGAACAGTAAGGGCACCTTTCCTCCTGGGAATTCCCCATTGCTGTGTGACTTGACTGTGTCCTCTTTCCTCAGCATACCAGGCAGCTTTATCCCTGGGCCAGGACCCATCCAATGACTGCAATGACAGCCAGCGGGAGGTGCGCATCGTGGCTCAGCGGCGAGGACAGAATGAGCCCGTGCTGGGGGTAGATTACCAGCAGCGCAAGATCACCATTCAGAACCGTGAGTGCAGGGGTGGCAGCAGTATCTGGGGCCGGCTGGAGGTGCAAATACTGGGCCTGGCCAGTTGAGTCATTGTGGGGATTTCCCTCTTTTCTCTCTCTCTCTCTCTCTCTGTTTTTTGTTTTGGTTGGTTTGTTTCTTTGTTTGTTTGAGGAAAGTGCCAGATATATAGAAGGCTGTTACCACCATCTGAAGTCACTCTCCTGGAAATTGGTCTCTGGATGAGATGTCCTACAGCTTTGGCTAAGAGTCTGGGAGTGGATGGTTTCTTTTTCTTTTTCATGGCTGAGATGTGGCTCAGGCTTGTTTGCTCCCTCCCAAAAACTGCTCTCAGGGCCTGCATGAACCCCAGGTTCCCTGAGTTTCTCTCTGGCCACTCCTCTTGTACATGTCTAAGGGGCTTCCAAGCAGATGGCCACCTGGAAACCATCATGGCCCATTGGTAGAGGAAAGAGCATTAGCCTTGGAATCTGAAGACCTGGCTGAGTCTCTGGCTGCTTACACCTGCTAAGTTCATGGACGAGTAACAGACATTTTCTCTGGCCCCTGTTACCTCAACTGAAAGATAGACATAATGGTCTCTGTCTCTGTACACTGAAGTAAATATCAAATGTGATATCTATGAGCTATGTGTAAAGCATATTTATTCTTTGTGCCTAGTACAGGGACTGGCAGTTAGAGCCCTCAGTCTGCAGTCAGACTGGGTGTGTGTCCCCATTCTGCACTTATAGGGTATGTGAACTTGGGCAAGTCCCTTCAATTTTTTTTAGCTTCAACTTCTAGAAAATGGGACATGCCGTAGTACTGCCTGTCTCCTGGAGAGTTGTCAGGATTCAGTGAGATGATAAGTGAGATGTACATAAAACACTTAGCAAATATTAAGTGTGCAGTAAACTTTAGTTATGATCACTGAGCATACTTTTGGATGGATGGGCGAGTGCCCCCACATTCCTATCTTGAAATCTAGGATGCAGTGTAAAATAAATATTTGCTGGTTAAAAGGGGAAAAAGAAGGGAGAATACATGAAGCAGGCCACTCAGGGTACCTGTAACAACAATGTGAAGAAATCAGTGAATGCTCTATGACCATTTAAATGAAGGTTATTTAAAGGGAGCCAATTTAACATTTTCTTCCAAAATTGTGTATAATACTTTGGCTGTAATATTTAAGTCTGATTCTTTTACAGGCGATCCCTGATTTCCCCAAGCCAGCCCTTAAACTCTTGGCCTTAGGTACATCTGTCCTTTTCTGGTCTCTAGATGCTTTCTTAAAGATTCAGGATGGTTCTCTTTTTTCCAGAGCCTGCAGAATTAGCCCTCATCTGACTCCAAAATTTAAAGTCTCTTTAATTGGCAAGTCTCCTTTATAGTTTTTGAAGGATGAAAGTCCCCACAGGTGACAGTCCCCACTAATTTTTTTTCTAATTTTGAGTAATACTATCCACTATCTCTACTCTCAGTCACCTTTGGATCAAACTCTCCTTCTCCCTTATACCAGTGGGAAAGCAGTATTTCTCCTTGGTTTTTATTTCTACCTCCATAGTTGTCATGACTGCCTGGAGCCCTTGTTTTCTGACACTTTATGCCTGTGTGTGCATCATTTGAGATGACCATATCAAGTCAGTTCTTGGATTATTTAAAATATTAACATATCTGAATGTCTCCATTATTGTGACATCCCTAGAAAAATCCTTATGTCTCTAATAAAAATTGGAGCAGATTTTTAATGCACAGTAACATTGAGAGAGAATTTCCTCTGAAGAATTTTTACCATTCTTCCAAGTCTGGGGTAAGCTTATTTCTGGGAAAGGTAGTGTGTTTGGAAAATCATGGTAGGAAAAAAATTGTAGAGATTGACGTAGAAAGAGGAGGAAACAGAAGTTGAAGTTAGCTCCAGTGGTGCATGACCTTGCATTTTTGTTTCATTTCCTCAATCAATATTTTTTGACGAACAGATAATGAAGAATTACAGATGGGACTGCCAGGTAAGCAGGAGCAATTCTATAATGCTAAGGGTTTTTAAAAAGGAATTCAAAGATGTCCCCTGGCACTTTACCGTGGAGGCTGCCTTGATGCATGACTGGACTTTAAGACCTTTTAGGATGGAAAAGAGTCTTGTTCCTCTGCAGATCTGACATAGAGCTGGACCCACACAAGGTCTTCAGTGACGATTTGTAGCGTTTACTAAACTTGAGCATACCATTCATCTATCTTAATGAGGTAGCCCAGCGCATGGTGCTCATGAAAACTGAAATTCCTTTCTTGAGCATTGAGTCATATTTACCCTTAAAATATTGGCATTTTATTCTTCTTTATTCAACTTCATCTCATAACCTGTCCCTCCAAGATCCAGAGGGATCCGTTCACAGCCGGTGAGGGACTCAGGCTGTGGAGTTCTCCACACACTTGGGAAAGGACATTGGAACTTCGTAGTTAAGAGCACCAGGGTTACAGCAGAGACGTGGATTGGAACCTACCTCTGCTACTCATTAATTCTCTGTTCTTAGGCCAGTTTCTTAGCCTCCTGAAGTCTTGGTTTCCTCATCTGAAATGAAGCTAATAAGCATACTTACCGTATCAGGATGGTATCGAGTTTGATTGTGAGTAAGCAAAAGCCCAAAGTATTAGTGACTTAAACAGTAGAGAAGTTTATTTCTTCTCATGTATAAATTTGGAGGTAGATAGTCCAAAATTAGTGTGGTGGCTCTATTCCATTAAGACCTCAGGGATAGGTCCAAGCTCCAGCTCCCCAAGAAAGTCTTTTTCTTCCTCATGGTCCCAAACGGCAGCCATCACATTTGCTTTCCAGATAACAGAGTAAAAGAAAAGAAGAGAAGGGAAAAAATGTTCCTAAACTGTTTTAGGAGAGTTCCTGGAAGCCATCATGTGACCCTTCTGCTTGCGTTCTGTCTACCACAATGGAGTTGTGTGTCCATGTCCACCTTTAAGAGAAGATAGGAAATAGTAACTTTATCCTGGATGGCCATATCCATGACCAAAAATTACATGACTGTGAGAGAAAGTACATCTCAGGAGGCAATGTAATGTGTACCTCACCCACTCAGAGAGCTGTGGTGGAAATGAAATGAGGTGATGTCCAAAATCCATTCATGGTACCTGGTAGGGCTCACTGAATGGTCAGTTGTACTGTTTGGAGAAAGAGGAGGGTCTCAATAAAAGGACTTGAGGCCTTCCTCTGCACTACGAGAGCCCTCTTAGAATGTGGTAGGACAGTGCTGGGTCTTTAAAAGCTATAGTTCAGAAACCTGGGCCCTCTCCTTTAACCCCTGGCACTTTCTCTCTCCCTTCCTGCAGGAGCAGATCTGGTGATTAATGAAGTGATGTGGTGGGACCATGGAGTGTATTATTGCGCCATTGAGGCACCCGGGGACACATCAGGTGACCCAGATAAGGAGGTGAAGCTCATTGTCCTGCGTAAGTACTTCTGGAGCTTTCTCTTAGCCACCCCATCACTGTGACACTTTCACACACAGAAAAAAGAACAGAAGCAAGCAAGCCCAGGTTATTGTTGGATTGCCAGCCTCTGAAGTTCCCTTACTGCAGCTAAACCTTTTTTTTTTTTTTTTGCCAGTATTTTGATTGAATGTAATCTGTAGATCAAGAGCTGTATTTATTAGATCTCTAGAACATCAGACCTGGAAGCCCTCACCGGCATGTTTACTTAGCTTGCTGTTGGTGTCTCCCCTGCAGACTGGCTGACAGTGATCTTCATCATTCTGGGAGCCCTCCTCCTGCTCCTGCTGGTCGGGGTGTGCTGGTGCCAGTGCTGTCCTCAGTATTGCTGCTGCTACATCCGCTGCCCCTGCTGCCCTGCCCGCTGCTGCTGCCCCGAGGAAGGTGAGAGGGGATGGGCGAACCATGGGAGGGGTGATGCTGCAGACTACTGTCTCAAATACATCAGCCTCACACACCCTGGGTCCTTCCAGGTTCTCCTCCATGCCCTTCTCCCACCACAGGCATAGAGGTCTTTGACCTCAGCCCAGAAAATGATGCTCCAGGAAGTTGTAGACCCAAGGGGGAAGACTTCTGCCTGTCTACATCCTAGCCTGTCTAAAGTCTCCTTCCAGTTTTTCTGCCTACTGATGGCATTTCCTCAGTGGCCCTGATAAGGCTGTGCTTCAGTATTTGCTCCTAGTACTCACCTTGCTTGGATAGGGAGTGGGTGGTTTGAATGTAGTAGGGAGAGAGGGGGCCACCCCTTAGAGATGGCTTGAAGAGAACAGATAGAGGAGAGAAGTACTAAAGCAGTGGTTCTTAAACTTAAGAATCATCTAGGGCTTGGTAAAACTTCGTTCCTGGCTCTACCTCCAGAGTTTCTCATTGAACTGGTTTTGGATAGGCCTGAGAATTTATATTCTCAAAAAGTTCTCAAGTGATGTGATGCTGCTGACCTGTGGGCCACACTTTGAGAACCTCTTTTTAGATAAAGGAAGGAGGTTTAGAAGAAGGAGAGACAGAGCAGAAGATCTTGCTTTTAATGTGATCTTTCTTTTGGTTGGCTGAAATTTCACATTTTAAAACAGAATTTTGTCATGTTCTAAAGAATTTGGCTGTGGAATGCCAATCTTTTTTGTAGAAAATTATTCTATAAAATTCTTTTCTTAGTAAATAGATGGCATGGGATCAACTGCTTTAAATGGAAGGAGTTTTGTGTCCTTAAAACAACATTTCCCTCTAATATAAGTAAAGTATTACCTTGTAGAAAACTTGAGAAATTCAGGAAAGTGTAAAGACTAATCTGAGCACTCAGAGATAATCACTTTTCTCTTATCAGTTTGGTTCATTTGAACAGGAATTTTTTAAAAGAAAAGATAAGGAATTACTTCTTGAGATAGAAACAAAACTTAATCCATGATGTCAAGAAGGTCAGGGCCTGTGTCTGGTTTTAGGCCTGTTTCAGGGTGTCTTACAGGAAAAGAGAACTAACTCATTGGATGTCTGCCATGTATTGGCCCTTCGCATATATTTCCCTATACGAATCCTCACAACCCTAGAAGGCTGTATCATCTCTACTTAACAGATGAGGGGACTGAAGGTCAGAGTGATCACAGCTAGTCAGTAGCAGTGGCAGTATGGTGTTGAATCCAGGTTCACCTGACTTATGACTGCCTGAATCTCACACAGTAGAGGCTGCCACAGCCTCTACATGGAAACCACAATTGGCTTGACAGTGATACCAATGGCTTCCTTAAAGAGAGGAAAAATAGCAGAGAACTCAATACTGGGCTGTGGAACTCCTTACCTTTCAGGAGCCTGTGGGAGAGATGCCATGGAGAAGTCACTGTCACTGGAGTAGTAATACACAAGAAGAGATGAGAAAATCACTCCCAAGATGCCTTCTTAGAATCTCTAGGTCCATGGGGCACTAAAAACAGGCAGGACTGGGGACAAGGCCAACACAAATGATAAATGTATCCACTGTTTCAGTAAGCTGATAAACAGGTTCTGGAGGAGAGTGGTTTCTCCTAAGCGGTTAGAGTTCATTTAGAAGAACTGATAACAAAGAAATGCAGGCCACAAGTAAAGATGCCTGGACTTGAGCAAATGAGGTCACTTTCAGAGTGAGTCACTACGGCAGACTGTCCTGAGAATTTTGATGACAAAAGGAGAGGACGTGGAGGGGGCAGAAATTGTTAAGGAGAGGTTTTGGATGAGGAAAGAGGTGTATGTGATTGTTGGTTGGAATAAGATAACCCCAAGCATATTTGTAGGCAAAGAACCAAGGCCAGTAGGAAATGACTGAGTGAAGCTTTATGAAGTGAGACCCTCACTGAGCAGGTGGAACAGGTGGGAGTGACATCGGGCATATGGAGAAAGGACTACATTTAGAAAGGAAAGGAAGGGCAGTCTGACCTCTGGAGAGAGAAAGAGAAAGTCATTAAAATGTGAGGGATGGTCCAAGTATAAGGGAGGAAGCTGAGGGATCTCATACCAACCTGTCTCGAGTTCAGCAAATCAAAATTCTAGAGGCAGAAGGGGAGCTTGAGAATGACACTGGTGCTTCTTAACCTTTTCTGACCACAGCCCACCTCCCTAACTTGGTTCCACTTTCCAGTGAGTTAATAGAGGACCAGCGAGGAGAAAAATGAGAATGACAACCCTTAGTAATTCACTTAGTGCTGGTAAATGACCCCCAGTAGAACTTAAAGATGAAAGTTATTGAAACTGAATCCTAGATCAGTTGCTGGCCATCCTTCCCACAGAACCTCTAGACATACCCTGTGGTAGGCCACAGGGCACTCTGGGAATCTCTGATCCGTGCCATCCACCTCCCCATCCCCCTTACAATTGAGGGAAATAAGGCCTAGAGAGACTTCAGCACAATCATACCCAGCTTGTTGATGGCAGATCCTGGACTGGATGTAGGTCTCTCAATTCCATGCTCAGGGCTGGTTCCTCTTTCTCAAACAAGATGATGTCATCAGCTGAGAGTTCATGGGGAGGGGAAGACATGAGAAGAGGGGAATGTTTAAACTGCTCTCGAGGAGGGAAACGGACTTGATACATCAGTCAAAGGAAGCCATGCTGGGGAGTGCTGTTTGAGTGAGGTCAGTTGCCTGCCTGTGCTGTCAGCACTGGCAGCACGGCCGGAAGTGAAAGCTGAAATGGTAAGAGTTCAAGCGCATGGGATTCTAGGAAGCTCCTAATGGTGTCGCTGAAATGACTAGCCAGTCAAGTTAGAGGGGGCTGGTAGTATGGGAAAAAGTGAAAGGACTGTGTGATCATGGGTTGAAAGAGGGTAAAGAGTGCGTTCTGTAAGAGTGAAGAGGGGCTGGGAAGGGCTAGGAAGCAGTTACAGGCAAGTCCAGATGGAAGGCTTCAGACACCATGGGTGATGCTGGCTGCAGGGAAGAAGAGGTGTGGGTCTCTGGAGGAGGGGGATATGCTGTGGCATTTCTCTCACAAAGAGACATGTTAAAGAATATGCCCTGGGTTTTCCTTAGAAATGAAGATAAATAGGCCTTTGGTGGTCTAGTCTCCAAATGTGTACTTTTATTTCCTGTGGGGTCTAAGGCAAAAGAAGGGACCTGTTATAACAATTTGTTATGACGGTGAGAGCCACTGTCTCTTGATTGTCTGTCATCTACTAGGCATGTCACGTGTTTTGCTTCATTTAACGTCTACAGCTTTATGAAATAAGTATTTCTGTCCTTAGCTCACAGAGGAGGAGCCTGGGACCAGAGACTCTGGAAATTTACTCAAAACCACACTGCTGGTACATGCTGGGATTCATGCTAAAGTCCATCTGACCCTCAAAGCTTGTATTTAAGGAAACTTAACCCTGAGGACCACAGTTCTCAAAAAGGATGTTAAGAACTCTCAGTAGTCAACTCCAGTTGGGCTTCCTGCACTAGCACTAAGGAGCTTTTTAAAAAAACAACTTTCACTTGCTTTGCGCTAGACTGAAGGAGAGTATCTGCGAGTGGGATCTAGGAATCTGTATTTTTAGCTAGTTCCTTCGCATGATCAAGGCAGACTTTACTCCACTGAGGTTCATCGATCACTAATTAGGAGTCTTTTGAGGCTTAGCTACTTTCTCCAAGTCTCTTCTTTTATTGCCTGATTCCCCACTAGGTGAACAGCAGAGAATCCTGACATCCCCATGGGACAAGAGGGCCAGGGAGAAGCTCCAAGGCTATGTTTTCCACTCAAGAGGTCCATTACATCAGGGAAAGGTGGGGCCCTGGGGAAAAGGGTGTGGCAGCTAAGAAGAGAGCAGGTGGGTTAATCTCTGGAGTATGGAAAATTTTACAGGAAAGCTCATGGAGGATCTAGAAGGGTCTTTATGGAGTTGTCTGTCTGTGCAGAGGATCCTGTAAGTTAAAAAACGTCATTCAGGCAAAAAAGCCCAACTTTCTCTTTGTGAACTGTGGAATTGGGGGAGTAGGAGAAGGAAGTGGCCAGGATTCAGTTAGAGGGGCAGGGAATAGGTAGGGTTGTTCCCAATGGAGTCAGATGCCCCAGGCCTTAGAGGCAGAAACTAGTCTGGAGTGGGTTTTGAAGTGTGGAGCTGATTTGGAGAGAAATAAAGCAAGGAGGTACTGCTGTGGAAAGTGTGTTTTATTTCATCACAGAAATAAAGGAGAGTCTGGGGACTCAGTGATTTTGCAGAAAGAGAATGGGCTTGGGCATCGGAGAGATACCTCTGTCATCACCAGCTATGGGACCTTGAACTGGGAAGTCAACCTCTGTGTACCCAGCTTCTTCATCTAATTCCCACATAAGACATTGCTCTCAGGATTAGTTAGCTTATGTAAAGTGACTTTCACATGTGTAGTAAGCCAGGCATTATGTGTGCAGAGGGTGGCCCATGAAGGGAGCTGGGGGAGGCATTGGTTAGCAAGAGGGAGAGGAAAGTGCTGTGCACATGGAAGATCTGGAGTGCTGCCACTTGAAGGTGTGGCCGCTGGGGGAGCTGCTCCAAGTCTGCATCTGCTTTTCTCCAGGCAAGGCCCTGATGCGCTGTCCCTGCTGCAGCTCTGGACATTCTGAGGGCTCTGGACATTTTTGAGGGCTCAACCACTTCTTGTCCTGGAAGCATGTTTCACACTGGAGCCACCGGGTCTAGATGGCCACTCAGCTGTTGGCCTCAGCAAATCACTGACCCTGTGCAGCAGGGGCCAGAATGCCTGTCTTCTGCCCCTCTTACTGTGCCAAGAGGAAGTCCCAGGCAGAGCCCTGCTGCTTTAGAGGTGACAGCGGGGCTTGAGGAACGCAAGAAGAGGTGAAAGTGTCAAGCTGGGGGCCCGAGGCAGGCACTTCCTGCCCTGAAACACACAAGTGCATTTCCTGCATGCATGGATAGACAGAGACCTTGGGAGACAGTTACCTCAGAATAGAAATTCATGAACAAAACCAACTAAATGCTTTTGTTTTTAATTTGCACTCACAGGGGTGGAGGGGAGGCGACTGTGTGTTTCACACTAGCTGCACCTAGGGTACTGGAGTGACATGTCTGTGGGCTCCTTGTGCTGCTTTTTTATATGATTTTTTGCCCTGAAATGCTCCCTTGTTTGCCTTCACTGCATCCCTTAGAGATTCCTCCTACTTAGGGAAAACCCAACACTTTCTGAGATAAGGAGAAGAGTAGAAAGGATCCGCTGGGATCTACTTCAGCTTTTTACATCTCTTGCCTCCCTCCCACTAGTTCTTCCCCCCAAGGTCTGGTACTAGCTGGTGCTAGAAGGTTCTTCAGTCTTCTTCCCTCTACCAGTAATTCTGCCCATTGACCTCAGCACTTACATCCTTTTTGTCTTTCTGTTTTCCTTTTTCCACTCTGAGCAGGCTGACCTGAGCTTCCCTGGCAGCCCCGGCCTCACAGCCCCCTCAAAGTCCTTTGTGTCTGCATCTTCTATATTTGGCTTGTGGCTAAAGGCCTTGTTGGCCCAGGACCTGGGATTTCATGGCTTGCTCATATCCATGTATCTACCTACATCTTAGGGGAACCTGGGAATGGCAGGATGATGCGATGTTTTCAAGACTGGGAAGTCAGATATTATATGTATACTTTCCTGGAGTACATTCCCAGCCCCTTGCCAGATGACCAATGGGTTACTGCTCCTTTAACTCCGACAACCTATACAAGATAGGTTAGAAACTGGCCTCTTAGTGAGGCTGCTGGGTAGAAAGAAGTGAAGTGGGAGGTGTGGGACTTGTCCTGGCTGAGGGTCTGCATTTCTCCTCTTTCCCCTGCAGCCCTGGCCCGCTACCGCTACCTGAAGCAGGCTCAGGCCCTAGGCCCTCAGATGATGGAAAAACCCCTATACTGGGGGGCGGACAGGAGCTCCCAGGTTTCATCTTATCCAATGAACCCGCTGCTGCAGCGAGGTAAACCTTGCCCGAGATTTGGGATGGAAGGGGGCAGAGGGCAAGGGTAGGCGCTGGGTCTACATTGGGGCCTTCATGACCAATATGGTGGGTGTCTGGGATTGCGGGTGGGGTCGGGATAGATGCAAGCTGATTAATGTGGCATTCTGTTGCCCTGGTTCTGAGGAGTATGTTTTGGGCCAGCAGTTCTGCATGTTCTTGTCCTTGTTTCTATTCAGATTTGTCCCTGCGATCCAGCCTCCCACCAATGCCAGTGACCCAGACCACCGCTCACCCTCCCATTGCAAACGGTGTCCTAGAGTATTTGGAGAAAGAGCTGCGGAACCTCAACCCAGCCCAGCCTCTGCCCCATGACCTCAAAGCCATATCTGGCCAAGCCTGCAGCATGCTGTCCTCTCTGGGCTCTGAGGTTGTAGAACGCAGAATCATCCACCTGCCCCCACTGATAAGAGACCTGCCGTCCTCAAGGAGGACCAGCAACTCCTCCCACCAGCAATGGCTCACCCCAATTCCCCCTGGACCCTGGGATCCCAGGGAGGGGAGAAGGCAGCCCCACTACTCTGATTTCCACCAGGAGCTTCAGGACCAGGAGCCTAAGCGCTGGGCGTTGGAGGCACGGGAGCTGAACCGACTTCGGAGGGGAAGACACCACCGCTCTGGGGTGTACGGGTCCCCTGTGCCCTGGTCAGACAGGGACAGCCTCAGTGACGGCCCCTCATCAAGGGAGGCCCGTTGGCGGCCTGACCACCTACCTCTCCAGAGCCGGTACCCAGACGGACCCCGCAGGCCCAGACCCCGGGAGAATGCCCAGAGGCACTGGAGGCGCAGACACCGTAGCTACTCCCCTCCCTTGCCTTCTGGCCTCAGTTCCCGGAGCTCTGAGGAAGATGAGAAGGAGAGGCACCCCCGGAGCTGGGGAACCCACTGCCACCACAGCTCACACTCCTCTAACTGGCCTGAGGAGAAGCCACCCAGCTACTGCTCACTGGATGTCATGCCAGGCAAGAATGGCAGGAAAAAAGGGAGTGTGGAGAGGCACTCGGTGAGCCTGGGGCATCCTGCTGCGGGTCGGGTGTGGGCAGAGCGGGGCTTGGCCACAGCTGACACAGGCCACCCCGCCTGCCCCTGATGAAGGAAGGTATCTCATCCATGAGCTTGCCCTGTAGGTGTGGTGAGATCTCTTGTCAGAGCTAGAAGGGGCCTGTGCCATCCAGAGGGCAGAGGAGGGCTCCATGCTTGATGCTTAAAAAGGGCCTTCTCATCCTCAGACCAGCCCTCCTCACAGTCTCGTGAGGCAGGGTTCCCCCATTTCACAGATGAAGAAACAAGGCCCAGAATAATTCAGCACCCCTGAGTAGTGGAGCTAAGACTTAAATGCAGGTTTCGTGGCTAAGGCTTTACTTCCTGTCATAGCTGCCTGTCTCTACTTAGCAACCCTATTTCCATACCCCAAATTAGACCATGCAGCCTGACAGAGGACGTTTGTGCCACTTCTGGGGGCAGCAAGTCAGTGTGCAAGGACTTGTATTCGAGGATGAGGTCCTGTGAGACCCCCTGGAAAGAATCCTTAAACTGATTAAACAAACAAACAAAAAACACCTTATATCCCAAATATGAGTCAAAACTTTAGGATTCTGTAACAGGAAAGGTGCCAATGAGTGCCAGTCATAGCTTACTAGCCTAAAAGGGGTGCAAAGAGGGATCATAGGCCTATGAGGCCTTCAGTTTTTTTAAAGATGTGACTTAAATAATTCATTTTATAATTGATACGCCAAAAACAATAGTGTTCCCTTATGTCACTTTGCAAAATTATGCTGCCATGGCTCAAAAATATTCATGAACTTCCTTCAGAGTCAACCTAAATGAAAATCTATTTCTCTATCTGACCAAAATCCTTTTCTGCTTTGCTTTCTTTGAGATAAAGGGATATGTATTAGGCTCTGAGGGAAGTTCCCAGAGTAGAGAATATTATAGGAAGAATTTTAGTCTCCCACACACTTCCAGGGATATCTGGAAATGCAAGTTTTAAACCAATCCCAGGCATGGAGTGTGCAAAGAAACAGGCACCTTATGGGAGCTATAGTGCTAGCCTTTCTAGATAAGAGCCACGGTGAAAGAGTAATTCATGAGGAAGTTAGCAAAGTCCTGTAGGTAGTTATAAAATAATGACAGTTCTCATAGATGTCCCAGGAAAGAGGCAAAAGCCAGTAACAAATTTAATAGTATCCTTACTAAGTGGTACCTAATTATGGCCATTGGTGCCATATTCCATTTAACCCTCACAGCACCCTGTGAGGTTTATACTCTTGTCTTCATTTTTATAGTGGATACAACTCTTTCTTCCATGTTACCAATAAGAAAATTACATTCTGAAAGAACACCTGGAACCAGTTAAAGCCAGGACAACTGCTGCTACTTTAGTCAGAGAGTGACTAGACTGTCTCTTATCTTCATTTTAACAGAAAAAAATGTAATTTGAAAGGCAGTTTTTGGCCCCAAATCCAAACCCTATCTTTGAAGTTTTTCTTAACTTTCTTCTCTTTAAGTGAAATTATGTGGTTTCTTGTAAGTGAGAGTAGGGTGAAAGGAACACTTGTTATGTTCCAGACATTGGGGTAAGCCTTTTCCAAAACTTATTTATTTAATCTTTGCAACAATGTGTGAGGCTCAGTGACATTGGGTATCATGCTCGATGTCACACAGCCAATAGGCAGTGAAGCCAAAATGTGAACATGCGTAGCCTACTGACTCTCAAGCCTGTACTTTTTCAGTAACTTTATGCTGCCTCATTTGAAAGAAACAAGAATCATTTGGGGCAGTGATGTTTTCCTGCTATATTTCTTCCTGGTAACTTTACTTCTTCCTCATTTTCTGAAAGTCTCACAGCTTCTTTTATCATTAAGATGTACACACCACTAATTCTACCACAAGCAAACCAAATTTTCTATTGTAAAGTTGCTCACAAGATGCAAGGATTTCGCTCAGGATCATTTTGAAGGCCTTCATTGTTTTGGATTTCTCTGAGCTTAACTCCCAAAGAGTTATCACTTTGTCACATTGAACTGTTTACTCATATTCTGAATGAGTACAGGCCCAGGGCTAAGGCTGGCTTTAGAAGATTGGTTGGTTTGAAGAGCACAGTGTTTTGTTTATAGTCTGAATTTTGAATGCCTTCAGTGAAGCAATAGCCTCCAGGACCAAAGTCTTACTCTTTGCTGCTCTCCTTGGTGGGGCTGGATGCTTCCCGTACACTTTCCCCCCCTCCGCCGTCCCCCCATATACTTTTCTTTTCTTTTTTTTAAAGATTTTTTATTTATTTATTTGACACAGAAGAGATCACAAGTAGGCGAGAGGCAGGCAGAGAGAGAGGGGGAAGCAGGCTTCCTGCTGAGCAGAGAGCCTGATGCGGGGCTCAATCCCAGGACCCCGAGATCATGACCTGAGCCGAAGGCACAGGCTTAACCCACTGAGCCACCCAGGCGCACCCCCCTCCCCCCCAGCCCCCCCCCCGCCCCGCCCCGCCACGCCACGCCACGCCACCCCATACACTTTTCTAACCTCTGAAGGCTTCAGGAGATTGCTGCTAACTTCGAAACTTATAATACAATTGGGCCACTAGATGGCAGTCTTTGATTATGTATAACGAAGTTTGTGTTTGCTCCTTGAGTTAATAAATGTATCACTATTTTATTTATTTTTTTTAAGATTTTATTTATTTATTAGAGAGAGAGATCGAGCACAGGCAGACAGAGAGGCAGGCAGAGGGAGAAGCAGGCTCCCTGCCGAGCAAGGAGCCCGATGTGGGACTCGATCCCAGAATGCTGGGATCGTGACCTGAGCCAAAGGCAGCTGCTTAACCAACTGAGCCACCCAGGCATCCTGTTAATCCCCTACTTTTAATACAATGCCTAGTCCTTGATCATGTCTAGGTTTCTCTTCAGCAAGCCCTGTGCAAGTTCCTTTTGTCCCATTTCATTGCTTTTCTTTGTATCAGAGAATATTCATCCCATAACATTTTGATTAGAAGCCACACTCCCTAAAACTCATTTTCCTGATAAAATGGAAACAATCTTTTATAGTAACATGAATGTATATACATATACAATGCATTTAACGGTATGTCTTGGGACAGATACCTTGTTTTGCCATTTCAAATAGGATAAGAAAGGTCACATTCATGGACTATAGCTATAGATATTCAAAACTTGGGAATGATCCCCAATAATACATAGTTAGAGAAATATGAGAAACAGAAATGTAGACATTGTCCTTGCCCTGATAGAACAAGTTGAAAAATCCCAAAGATCAAGCTGAAGAAAGGTCACTGAATTTGGTCAGAAAGAGATAATGATCTTTGAAAAATAACTTGAGAGAAATACTAAGGTATGAAGCTCAACTTTTTAGAAGAGGGCCAAAAAGGAATGGTTCAAGAGAATATGAATAGGAAAAGAAGAACTGGGCCATGTCTTCATGAACAAATGGTAGGGAGATGGGCTGACAGATGGACAGGGTCCTTTTGTCAGTCTAAGGGAGACTTGAAGGTATTAAAGTCATCAGGAGGCAAAGTGAATGAGACTGTAAGAAATTTTTAAACATTAAAGGTATTTGAGGGAGGCTCCAGGAAGTTATGAAAGAAGAGAAACCTAAGCCTGGGGAAGAGACTGGCTTCATGAGGAGTGAAGAATTATTTTTTAGGTTCAGTTATGTTGTCCCACCACTCACCTAAGATTTGCACCAGGATCAAGTGAACCTTGTATGTTGAATGCACAGACAATAGATCTCAGCTGACTGGATTCTTTTGTGTTCTATTCCCCAGGAGAGAGACAGCTCCCATAGTGGAAGGAGTGTGGTCATTTAGTCACCCGGCACAGCGCTACATCTTTGGCTACTCCTCAGCTCCCACATGTCATCAACATCACCCAGATTTCCAGCTGACTTGGGAGGGACACTGAAAGTCTCTATCTTGCAGATTCTGAGAAGAAAATTGAAAAATATTAAAAATAAGAGTTTGAGGAATTAATGACTGTAGTGTTAGCCTTGGCTCACACTCTGCACATTTAGAGTGTCTGACTTGTAATGGACTCTAACTGGTTTGTGATCTCTCAGGAACTTAGTAGCCTGAGTCTTCAACTAGGTTACAGAGCTCAGAACTATGGCCATTCTCAAAGTGAGAACTCAGGAATCTTTAAGAAGAAATCAAACATGTTTCAGGTGCAGGAAATATATTGAATACAAAAATTTCCACGGGAACTTGTCTCTATCTTTATAACATACCTCCATTTTAGGAGTCCAACTTGCTGTACCCATGCCCAGTCCTGAGTGCTCCTAAGGGTCAAGTCAGAGATGGTACAGGAAATACTCTCATGGGTTATTTAGGCAAGCATGGAAGATCACTAAGAAGCAGTTATGCACCAAACTTATCTGTCTCCCTTGTTTTCTCCTCCCCCTCCTTTTTTTTTTTTTTTTTTTTTTTTGCCTACATCTAATTTATATATCCTTACATATTATGTATATACTAAAATCACTACATTCTTCTTGGGAACAACATAGTATATAAATAAATTAGAAAGAAAATGTACTGGCCTAAGGATTCTGTCCCAAATTAATACTTACTTTGGTGCACTTGACTGAACTGAGTTTTCTTCCCTACTAAAGCTCAAAGAAGAGCCAGCTTGGCTCTTCTTGGATAGTTTGGAGTCACCTTTCTCCTGGCACCACTCAGCCTTGTAGAGTCGAGATTTTCGAAACAGAAGCATCGATGTAGGTCTGGCCACTGAGAGAATCCCAGGAGGAGAGGACTATGCCCTCTCTATAGTAAGCTCTACTACTCCCTCCCATTTTCCCCAGTCTCTTTGGTGGTTTCATGAATCCATTTGTGCTTGATGTAGAGATGCTCCTTGGGCAGTTGGAAGGAGATGGTCTGAAAGGAGGTGTGTGTGTGTGTGTGTGTGTGTGTGGGTGGGTGTGGGTGTGTGTGTGCCTCAACAGTGTCTTTATGTATATGGCCTTATTCTCAATTTAGATTCTATTGTGTTGACATATTCATTTTCCCCCCAGCCTCATTAATTATATCCGGAGAAAATAGATTAAATGCATGCATCAGGCAAAGATTTCTTTCAGATTTTTGATGTCTATAATGTAACTGGGTCTAAAATAGCAAAACAGAAACAAAAATAAAAAATTTTAACATAAAGAAGGCATAAAATTCAGTAGGTGAGGGTCTTCTGGTCTGGACAAGATAGTATAGACTTTTTCCTTGCTCCTTCCCACTAAGCATAACTTTATAAATCCTGGAAATGGCACAAGAAACAGGCAAAGGAGAACTCTAAAGGATGCTAAGAAGAAGGCAAGGTGATTTGGGAACTCAGGGTGTGAGGCATAATACAGAGGCAGGGTATCTTGAATCCCCCAACCAAAAAAGAGAGACACCCAGAGGTGGCATATCCCAACTTCCCACCTAGCAGAAGAAGGTAATAGCTCATTCTTCCCCCTGAATTTAGTGGGAATCGCTCTGACAACCTCGGGCAATGAGGACCATCTAGGAGCCTTGCCAAAAACAAGGGACTAGGGGAAGTATGCTCCTTCCCTGCTAGGCCAGAGACTCTTCCATGGAGAAGTACTATGGTGAGTAGGAAGAACCAGTAAGAGGCTCAGATAAAGTAACAGAGCTGAGAAAGCTCTTTGTTCCCAAGGGCCAGAGACTCTCTTCCACTGCCCAGAGATAGTAGGGCTGACTATGAAATCAGGGAAAAGGACCTATCACAGCTAGCAGCCTGAGCCTAGAAGCCACTTTGTTTCCATGAAATTGATACTCTCCTTCCTGGCCCAGATTAACTAGGGTAGCAGGGGAACACCAAGAGAAAGATTTCTACATCTCACCAAGAGATATCTAGCAACCCAGCCAGGGGAAATTCTGTCACCTCAGGCAGCACTGACAGAGACCAGAATGATCCTTAGCAGCACCATGTACATCAAATAGACCAACATAACGTCACAAATGTTCTGAAAAATTAAACTGCCATTGAACCTGCAAAAGTAGGTGACAACTTGTATGTTGAACCTAATAGAGTAGCTTCCTGTAAAGGGAAATATTTAAATAGGATCCAGAGTATCCTAACATAATAGACAAAATGACCAGGATACAAACCAAGAACCAAGAAAATCACAACTTGAATGAAAAACGAAATCACCTAATGCCAACCTGATATGAACCAGATGTTGGAATCATCTGATAAGAATTTGAAGGCAGATATTATAAAAATACTACAACAATCAATTATAATTCTTTTTAAAAATAGAAAATCTCAAAAAAATAGTAATTGTGCAAAAAATAAAAGGGAATTATAAAACTGAAAAATACAAAGCTCAGAAATGAAAAAACTCACAAGATGAGCTCAATAGAAAAGTGGAAATGGGAGGCTACTGTAAGGGCCTATTTAGCCAAAACGGGTTGAATAGCCATTTTGTTGTTTATGCAGTAAAACTTAAATGGACCCTGCCCACCCTGCAGGGGACTTACTTAAAAACAGGTCCCAGAAATCAGTCCCAGGTAACAAAGCCCAAATACAAGGGGGGGTCAGGCCAGGTGGAGGTATCCAATCAGTGGGGGCACATACCATCTCCCTAGCTACCAAGGAGTATGGGCCCTGCCCTTTGGGCCCCTTTTGGGTGCCAATCCTGACCAAGGTGATAGGCTAGATCAAATGTCTATTATAGGGTAAATTCTAATTCAGTTGGTCACTTATGTGTGACCTAGCCTGACTGCAGTTTTCTCTGTGTCATTGGCCACCTGTGCGTGGCCAGGCCCAACCACATGGCCTTTGCCCTTAAAAGCCAGTCGGTAAGGCAGAGAGGGGTCACCTCTTTGTAAGAGATGGCCCTGGCTGGTCAGTTTGATTCTTGATGGTTGGCATGAAATAAAGCTTTGCTTGACCTTCGCTTTGTATCAGTCTCCCTCCTTTGATTATGGACCCAAACAGCTCCAATCAGTGAGCATGAGGACAGAACAATAGAATTCACTCAGTTTGAACAATAGAAAAGAAACTGGAAAAAATGAACAGAGTCTTAGGGACCTGTAAGACTACAACAGAATATCTAATATCGGGGCACCTGGGTGGCTCAGTGGGTTAAAGTCTCTGCCTTCGCCTCAGGTCATGATCCCAGGGTCCTGGGATCGAGCCCCACATTGGGCTCTCTGCTCAGCAGGGAGCCTGCTTCCTCCTCTCTCTCTGCCTGCCTCTCTGCCTACTTGTGATCTCTGTCTGTCAAATAAATAAATAAAATCTTAAAAATAAAAAAAGAATATCTAATATCATTGGAGTCCCAGAAAATAGAGGAGAAAAGTAGGGATGAATGAGTGTTTGGAGAAATAATGGCTGGGAACCTCCCGTATTTGATGAAAGACACCAACCTAGAGATTGAATGAACCTAAAAGCTAAATGAACCCAAACAGGATAAACCTAAAGGATCCATGATAAGATACATCATAATTAAACTTTCAAAAAAGGACAAAAACTTTTGAAAGGAGCCAGAGAGAAACAAGGCTTTCTCTGTAGGAAACACCAGTTTAAGTGGATTTGTTATGTAAAACCGTGAAGAAGGAAAGGGCAGAACATTTTTTAAGTGCTGAAAGAAAAGAACTGTTAACCATAATTCTCTACCTGGAAAAGCTATTTTTCAGGAATGAAGGGAAAATAAAGACATTGATAGATGAGTGAAAGTGAAGATTCTGTGACTAGCAGACCTACTGTGAAAAGACTGAAGTTCTCCAAACAGAAAAGAAATGATAAAAGAAGAAAAATTACAGCAGCAGGAATCAAGCAGAAACAATACAAAGAACAGAAATATGAGTCCATACAATAGTACATTTCCTTATGAAGTTTATAAATCATATTGAAACAAAAATTATAATACTAATACTCAAAACAATGATATTTAAAGGTGGGAAAGTAAAGAGACCTAAATGGAAGTGAAGTTTCTATACTTCATCTGAAGTGGTAAATGTTGATACCAGGACATCGTTATAATTAACACCCATAGCAACCACCATGAAAATTATACAGAGAGAAAAACTCAAAAGTATTACTCGGCCATCAGAAAGGATGAATACCTACCATAAGTCAAGCAAAGACATTTATCATATGGTTTCAATCATATGAGGAACAGAAGGAATAGCTTGGAGGACCATAGGGGAAGGGAGGGAAAACTGAATGGGAAGAAATGAGAGGGAGACAAACCATGGGATAAACCAGGAAACAAACTAAGGGTTATAGAAGATAAACAAATGTAGAAGAATTGAAATCATACAGAATGTGTGCTCTGACTATAATGGAATCAAACTGGAAATCTATAACAAAGACAAAAGGAAACTCTTGAAACACTTGGAAACTAAGCAAACACATTTCTAAATTATGGGCAAAAAGGAAGTCTCAAAAAAAAAAAAGTATATAGAACTAAATAAAAATGAAAACACAACATATCAAAATATGTAGTATCCAGCTAAATCAGTACTGAGAGGGAAATTTATAACACTAAATGTTTACATTTAAAATGGGGAAAGGTGAGACACCTGGGTGGCTCAGGGGGTTGAAGCTCTGCCTTCGGCTCAGGTCATGGTTCCAGGGTCCTGGAATCCAGCCCCACATCAGACTCTCTGCTCAGCAGGGGGCCTGCTTCCCGCCTCCCACCCTCTGCCTGCCTCTCTGCCTACCTGTGATCTCTGTCTGTCAAATAAACAAATAGAATCTTTAAAAAAAAATGGGGAAAGGTGTCAATTTCTGTAATCTAAATTCTTAATTCAATAAACTAGAGAAAGGAGCAAAACAAACCCAAAATAAAGGTATGAACTAATATAAGAACAGAAAATAAAACTACAAATATAAAACATTACCAAATGACTCAAGAAACAAGAAGCTTGTTCTTCAAAAATATCAATAAAATTGATAAGCCTCCACTAAGACTGACAAAAACAGAATACATATTATCAATAATCAGGATGAAATAGGAAATATCATTCCACATACTACAGCCAGTATAAAGTAAATACAAAAGTAAAAAATAAATAATAAACAAATAATTATCATGTAGTTATTAAGCAAAAATTATAAATAAATAATGAGAGTATTACATATAACTTTATGCTCATAAGTATGGTGGCTTAGTAGAAATGAAATAATTCCCTGAGAACCACAAACAGCCAAAATTCAACTAAGATGTAATAAATCATCTCAAAAGTTCTATAGCCATTAAGGAAATTGAATTTTTTTGTCTTTAAGATTTTTTTATATTCAGTTTGTTCTACTTTCACCTCATGTCCAGTTTACTGATACAGGTAAGTGACAACTGTAGAAGCCTGGATATCCCTCAACACAAATGAAGGAGTAATGTTTGTTTTCAAAACATTATATGCTCCAATGGAGGAAACTGGGCTAATGTAAAAATTTTTTTAATGCTCAAATGCTTCAGATTTGTGCGTATGAGATAAGAGTGTCCACATCAAATTACCTCTGTAGCAGGGCTTAAGCTGGCTGTATCTCCCATGGAATGACTTGATGTCCATATTTCCCCCATAGAATAACCTGATGCCCATATTTTCCCATGTAATAACTTGATGCCCATGGAGCAAACTGATTTTGAACTGCCCAGCAGTTACAACTTTCTGTTTTAGATAATTCAGATTCTCATCAGTCTTTTCTTACAATCTGAATATCACGGGCCAAAGTCTTGAGATAGTCGTAACTGTTTTTGGTCCAAAGTTTCCAGCATAGAGAATGTTGAATCTTTCCTGGCACCAGCAGTTTTTTTAGCTGGCAAACTAATATGGGATATGCAGGTCTCCTTTTACCAACACCAACATCGTGTCACTGGGCTCCGCTCAGTCACCACAAGCGCTGCCACATCAGGAAGCCGGATTTTTAATTAAAAGCTCTCTGAAATGAAATCTCCAGACCTAGACAGTCTTACTGGAGAAGTCTAGCACAACTTTAGAAGTATAATTAACACTAACTTTATACAATTTCTTCCAGAAGAGGAGGACATACTCCCCGCTCATTTAAGGAAGACAGTGCAAAGCCATTACAAGTTTACAAAAAAAGAGAAAACTATGAACAAACATCCTGAACTTAGATGTAAAAATCCTTAACAGAATATTACCAAATATTTAAATATACAAAAATAATTATACACCATGAACAAGTGGGAGTTGGTCCCTATACGTAAGCCCATTCCCAGCATAGTAAAAACAATCTTGAAAGATGAAATTGGAGGAATTATTCTTTCCAATTTTAAAATGTATTATAAAGCTATAACAGTTAAGAGAGTGTGGTACTGACATAGTATAGACATATTGATAAGTGGAACAATTAAGAATTAAGTCCAGAAATAAATCTTTACATTTATGGTAAATTGATTTTTTACAAAGCTGTTTAGGCAATTCAGTGAGGGAAGGATTGTCTTTTCTATAAATGATGCTAGGTCATTTAGATAGCCATATGTAAAAAGATGGATTTAGAACCATCATACATATGTAAATAATTAATTCAAAATGGATAATAGTCTAAATGTAAGAGTTAAAACTGTAAAACATTTAGAGAAAAAGAGAGAAGAAAACCTTTATGTCCTTGGATTAAGTAGAGTTCTTAGTATGACACCAATAGCATAATCCTTAAAAGAAAGTAATTGTAGGGGCGCCTGGGTGGCTTAGTGGGTTGAGGCCTCTGTCTTCAGCTCAGATCATGATCCCAGGGTCCTGGGATGGTCCTGGGATCAAGCCCCGAGGTTGGGCTCTCTGCTCAGTGGGGAGCCTGCTTCCCCCTCTCTCTCTGCCTGCTGCTCTGCCTACTTGTGATCTCTGTCAAATAAATAAATAAATAAAATCTTAAAAAAAAAGAAAAGAAAATAATTATAAATTGGACTTCATCAAAATTTTAAAGTTTTGTATTTCAAAAGACACCATTAAGGAAATAGAAATACAAACCACAAACTTAGAGAATATATTCACAAATCCTTGATAAAAATACTTCTAACCATAATCTATAAAGAAATCTTATAACTAAATAAGACAAATGACAAAATTTTTAAAAATAGACAAGGTTTGAATAGAGATTTCACAAAGGAAAACATAAAAATGGTTAATGAGCACATGAAAAGATGTTCTAAATAATATTACTATCATAATATTACTATCACAAATTAAAACCACAGTGAGACACCACTTTATACCCACTAGAATGACAATAAGGAAAGAGACAGACAATAGTAAGTGGTAGCATAGATGTGGAAAAATTGAAACCTTCATAGTTGCTGATGGAAATGTGAAATGATGTGGCTGCTTTAAAGGACTTTTGGCAATTAAAAAATGCATGTTAGACATAAATTTACCATACAACCCAGAAATTCCACTCCATTATTACCCAAGAGAATTTATCTACATAAAAATATATATAAATGCTCATAGAAGCCTTATTTATAATAACAAAAAAAGTAGAAAAAATCCAGATTTCCATCAACTGGTGAACAGAATTCTATTCAGTAATAAAGAAAAACAAAATACTGATCAATACTACAACATGGATGAACTTCAAAAATGTTAAGTGAAAGAAGCCAGATACAAAAGACCACATATCATATGATTCCCATTTATATGAAATGCCAGAAAAGGCAAATCTGTATAGACAGTAAGTTAGTGATTGCCTAGGACTGGGGTTGGAACAGAAATTGACTGCAAATGGACAGGAGGTTTCTTTCTGGGGTGACGGAAATGTTCTAAAATTGGATTGTGGTGATGGTTGCACAGTTTTGTAAACTTACTAAATATTATGAAATTGTATGCTTATAATGAGTGAATTCTATGATATATACTATACCTTAAAAAAATCTTAACTATAGTAGGTCAAACATCATTACAAAATGTGTTTTCTGATATACATTGAGTGATAGAAATCCTTTAAAATGCGTTCATATGAATGATAATTTTAATTTAAAAATTTTTTCTTTTCTAACAGAAAAAGGGAAATTGAAACAAAACTGGAAGAATTGTTAAACTTCAAATATTTCATTTGAAGAGATTTTATTTTTGAAAAGAGCCCTCCTGGATTTTGAAAAAAGACAAAGGAAAATGTTGAGCAGTTGGAAATCATTGTGCTTTAAAACCCCAGGTTTTGAAAGCCCTATCAGATTATGAAAGAAAACAAAAGAAAATGTTGAATAGTTGGAGTCATTGTGCTTTAAAACCCCAGGTTTCAAATGCTAGCCATTCTCACATTCCCTGTAATCTCTGCTCACCTCTTGATTTAGTTTTGTTGTCAAAGTAAACAAAGTTCCCAGTTACATTTATTTATAAAAACTCAAAGAAGATATAATTTTTATTCGAAGTTATTTTTCAACTTCTACAAAAAGGATACAAAGATACAGGCATCTTAAAAATCAAAACCAATCCAGTCTCAATTCTGTTGAGTAAAATGTTATGCTTCTTGGGGGTAATTTCATGGAGGACAAAGTTCATTTTAAGTTCAGCTACATCAAGATATGAACTAGCCATAAGAGACTCTTAATCTCAGGAAACAAACTGAGGGTTGCTGCGGGGGAGGGATAGGTTGACTGGGTTATGGACATTGGGGAGGGTATGTGCTATGGTGAGTGTTGTGAATTGTGCAAGACTGATGAATCACAGACCTGTACGCCTAAAGCAAATAATATATTATATGTTAATAAAAAAAAAAGATCTGAACTAGCCAACCCTTCCCTCCTCACCACCTCCACCTACTGCTTGAGCTCTCCTTCTAATAAATAAAAAAAACTTTTAAAAAAAGAACCTCAAATTTATATATTTTATTTCTTATAGATGAGATATATTAGTTTGTTTAGATAAATGTATATTTTATCATTTTAACATTTATTTTACAATCATAATTCTCATAATTAGTGTTGGTTTTTTATTTAATGCAGCTTCTCTATTCCCAAGTTACTTTTATTCATCTTTTCTTATCAGGACTTCATCATTGCATAGCTTTTGCAAGAGGTTCTCATAAAGGCAATTTTACTTGAGTTTATTCATGTTTATAAAAGCTGTCAGGCCCCTACAATTTCAACCACATCTTGGTATAATTTTTTCTTTAGAATGTTGTAGCAGTTGCCCCATTATCATTTGGTATTGAATTCTGATGTGGAAAAGACTGAAGATGGTTTGTGGGAATATTTTTTCTCTTCTCTGTAGATCAGTGGCTCTTAAAATATGGTCCCAGATCAGTAACATCAACATCATATGGGAATTTGTTAAAATGCAAATTACCAAACCCCATTTTATGGCTAGTGAATTAGGAACTTTGGTATAGAGTCCAGAAATGTTTTTAAAAACCATCCAGGGGCTCCTGGGTGGCTCAGTGGGTTAAGCCTCTGCCCTCAGCTCGGGTCATGATATCAGGGTCCTGGGATCGAGCCCCGCATCGGGCTCTCTGCTCAGCGGCGAACCTGCTTCCTTCTCTCTCTCTGCCTGCCTCTCTTGTGATCTCCTTGCCTACTTGTGCTCTCTCTCTCTCTCTCTGTCAAATAAATAAATAAATAAAATCTTTTAAAAAAAACCCCATTAGCAGACATCTTAGGATATCTGACGTCTCAGGATAGTTTTAATTTATGCCTATTGTCCCAGTGTATTTATGACTAGGGCCTCCTTTCATTTTCAAGACTGTCCTAGTTTGGATGATAGATTATATGGTCATCCTATTAATGACCAGTGAGCCCAGTGGTTTGCAACATATCTATGATCAAATGCGGTATGATCTCTGGGGAAGCTCTGAGAGGAGATTCAGCATAGAGGCCCATAGTTTTAGAACAAAAAGCTCTTGGCATGCTATTGGGCTATGGTGGAGACTAAATACTCATTTGACTGTGGATTACCAGTTGCCCCACATGAATTGAGTGTTTTATCTACCAAGCCATAGAATCAGCCATTTCTAGCAATACTCCTTTATTATGTGGTGTATTTGGGACTGGGCTTGAGCAACTGTAAATTGGATAAGCAGGTGGCTCTTAGTCCTGGTGTGTCTATTCCCATTGTGCTGCTATTCTGCTCTCATTCTTGAGTTAAGCCACATGCAGTGCTCTTGATGGCCAGAAAAAAATCTGAGTCTATTTTGCAGAGGGTTTTGCATGACAGTTGGTGATGACTTCTGCAATGCAGCAGCCCCACCAAGTTTGTGACCCTGCAAAAAAAAAGAAAGGTAATTCCATCCAGTGGGCAGAATCCTAAACATGACATCTCATTGCTCATTTAGTCCAAAGGAAAGCTGGCCTAAGGAGAAGCTCTATAGTAATACATGAATAGAAGGCTAATGATTTGGCAGCACAGTCAGGGACATGAAAGGAACAATATGAGAATTGAGGGTGCCTGGGTGGCTCAGTTGGTTAAGTGTCTGCTTTCTGCTCAGGTCATGATCCCGGGGTCCTCCTGGACTCTGCAAGGCATCTGCTTCTCCCTCTGACCCTCCCCCCATGTGTCTTCTCAACCTCTCACTCACTCTCTCTCTCAAATAAATAAATAAAATCTTTAGAGAATTGATAACCAAGTTGGTCTGGAGAAAAAGGTATGTGAAGGGATCTCTCAGAATGAATTCAGATATTAGAATGTTTGTGTCCTATATAAATGCCCACCAAAGGGCCTTTACTCCATAGATTTTCTTTGCCTCGGTAAACATGGTGACCTCCCTATTTCAGCACTAGGGACCCTATAATCAATTATTTAATTCCAAATATTCCTGTGAATCGAACCATTATGATTGTCCCACCAGAACTTCTGTCTACTAAAGTAACCAGCCCAAGTTGTTCTTCTGATAATTTGGCACTACTTACTAGTCTCTGCCACCCTGAGATATCATATTCCTTATTGAAATCATAGAACCCATTTCAATATCAGTATTTGCCACCGTTGTCTCTGACCTACAGAAGCCAGCCATTATGGTGCTTTCCAAATATTTTGGTACTACCTTCATTAATGTATTTCTCAGTGTTATTGTGACTGGCATGTCCTCAGGGCTGGGATGGTTGAGTTGGTAGTACATGAGAAATCCACTCTAACATACTTATCTCCCTAAATCTTTTTTTTTTTTTCTTTTAAAGATTCATTCATTTACCTCAGAGAGGGAGAGAACACGTGAGTGAGAAGGGGGGAAGGGGCCAATGAAGAAGGGGAGAATCTCCAGCAGACTCCTCATTGCCAGGGAGCCCAAAACTGAGCTTGATCCCACGACTCTGAGACCACGACCTAAACTGAAACCAACTGACAGAGCCACCCAGGCACCCCACTTTCTAAATCTTTTTATTCCTTCTTCTATAGAGGATTTCTGGCATTTCAAATGAGCATAAGCCAGGAATTAATCCAATTTTATGCCTACCAAAAACTAAATGAAAAAATAATACTAATATTATATTTTATGTTAACTAACTAGAGGTAAAATAAAAACTTGGAAAAATAAATTAAATTTATGGTAAAGGTAAAACAAAAACTTATCAAAAACAGACCAACTACTTTGAGGCTAAAGAGGATAATAATTTAAAAAGGAAGTTGGATTCATAAAAATATTGTTGTTATTAAACATCTGTTATAATAAGCAAGAAATGATGTAATAATAAGAAAAAGCTGACCCAACAAGACTGAAAATGCATGGTTGGAAAATTATAATTAGTACCCATATAACTGTCCTTAGAAAGGCATAATCCAGCTGAAACATTGTAGTCCCTATGAAAAATGTGCACTAAAGACTCAACAGAATATCTACAATTTATACATGCTCTTGTTTTCCAGAACTATGCTTACCACATTTAATTTGGCTTCCAAAGATCTATTAGTATGAAGAAAGGGGGTTTTGAGTTAGTAGATAAAATACTATAATTATCAGAAAGATGTATTTCTTCTGTGTATTAATAAAATGTCATTTGTCTCCTATCACCTGGACTGAAAAATTTACTATGGTCTTATCAAAACTGGATAGCTGAGAGGCCAGGCCCTGAACCAGATCGCACCATAAATACTAATTCTTGAGGTCCTAGTGAATAGTACAATTATGTTGCTTATGAAGAAACTTGAAATACCATTTTTGTTATTCTGCAATTTTACCCCTGAATCAATCCCTAAAAATGTGGAGTCATTGGTTTTAAATGGCAAGTAAAGGGATTCCCATATAACTTTACATAACCCCAGAAACTAATTCAATTACACATTTGTGCTTTTAATGGCCATTTAGAGATGCTAGACCTTCTCCAGGAATACTACACAATGTTTACAGAGTTTAGTAACTGATGGGAAGATATAGAGTCTCAGGGGACTTGCTCTTTAATGTACTGGAGTATCCAGTCCTAGAACTGCCTCTATCATGAGAGAAAAGTGGAGGAGCTCTGCTCAGATACGTTGCTACTTCTCTTCCCTAACAAGTAAAAGAAAAAAATGCCTTAGGATGGGTGATAACCAAGACCAAATCCCAGAACTAGGGTCTGGGAGGAGTCCAGGGAGCCATCAGAGCTTTGTCTTCTTGGTCTCCAGGTTGATCACATTCCCTTGCGTATAGGGAATCTGCTTATCTGCTGGCTCCTGTAAATCCTCTGGCTTTATAGGAACATAATAGTAGCCCATGATGGAGAAGATCAGGCAGACCACCAGCAGGAGACAGGAAAACAAAATGAATTCAGCCCACTGCAGGAAGAAATAAATATAAGAGAAGAATATGAAGAAACTTTAAATGGATCTTCATAGGATGAGGACTATGGAGCAAACTGACTCAGGGTCACCAACATAGGCAGAGGTTTGTTAAAATAAGAATGGCTTCACTGGCCTCTCCTCATATGGTCTATGGCGACCATTATTGCCACTCTTACATGTCCATTTTCCTGGCAAAGTCTGTTGATATCTTAACCATCTTACACACAGCACTGAGTGAAGAATGTGGGAAGGAAAGGGATGGAGGAAGAGGGAGGAAAGGAACTTGGAGGGGAAATCTTGGGTAAACACAAACTCCTGCTTCAATCAGATCCATACCTGTACCAGGCCACTGAACTGTGCCACAACAAGCACGATGATGTTCCCAACTGCGACTGTCAACAACCAGGCTGCCTGGAGTACAGATTTCATACTGGTGGGAGCCTAAAGAGGACACAGGTTTGTGAGTAAACAAACTCCCCAAAACCACCCTATGACTCAAGCATCTATCCAGAAAACTTTTCCCACAAAAGCTTCCAAATTTGAACTCCTCCTCCTCCAACTTCAGCTATCATGTTGATTTAAGGGGTGATAATAACATGAACAGTAATAAGATGGACTTCTTAATTGAATACTTTTATTCATTATATCATATAATCTTCATTATACCCTAAGAGATAAATTCTATCAGTATTCTTACTTTACGCAGAAAAATAGCATTAGAGAGATAATTAACTTGCTCAAGTTTACACAATAAGTTGTACAATCAAAATTTGAACATGGGCAATTTGACTCCACAGTCCTTATTCTTAAAGTACCCTTTCCTAGATCCCAAACAGCATCAGTTACTGTGCTGCACTGCCATGATCCTGGGAGCCCCTCTTCAGGGTCATATATAAGAAATCTAAGGCCAAAAAATATAGAGGTCTTGGCCAGGATCACATACTATTTAAAGCAGTGTTAGGATTAAAATTCATCCTTCTCCAAGCAATATATCCGCCTCCACTTTTCACTTTGAAAAACCTACCTGAGAATACGAAAACTCAAGTCCTGTGACAGAGAACATGACCTCCCCAGCTGTAACTAGGGCATACTGTGGTAGCTGCCATGCAATGGAGAGTTTGGTGGTAGGCATGTCTTCCATCTTCCAGGCCTGAGGATCCTGACTGGTGCGCTTAGTGAGGAAAAGAAGAAAGGGGTTCATCAGCAGTCTCAAGTAAATATTTCTTATCTACAGCATTCTATGATCTTATCCCATCCCCTATTTGTATTTTCATCCTTCAAGAGACTCAGCAAATTCTATAAATTTCAGTTTTTTGAAATTCCTCTGGGTAACACTGTACTCACTTACCTGGGTTCAGTCAGTCAGATACCATTATTGACAGAGTCCCTAAATGGCAGAATATTTTGATATTGTTGTTGTTTGGATTTCCACCTTTTGACGTATACGTATTCTGATCCTGGCCAACATTTTAAATATAAAATGGCATCTGAATTATACAAACACAATGAATTTTCAGAAAGCACATTCTTTTTATTTTTTTTTGAAGATTTATTTTATTTATTTGACAGAGAGAAACACAGTGAGAGAGGGAACACAAGCAGGGGGAGTAGGAGACGGAGAAGCAGGCTTCCTGCTGAGCAGGGAGCCCAATGTGGGGCTTGATTCCAGGACCTGAGCGGAAGGCAGATGCTTAACAACTGAGCTACCCAGGCACCCCCAGAAAGCTTATTCTTGAGAAAAGTTTAATTCCTTGTCCAGTTTTCTACGTTAAGTACAAAGTGTTTTTAACATTTTCCATTATTTTACTAAAATTACTTTTATCAAAATGAATTATTTTCTTGGTAAACATTACATTAAAGATTTTGTTGATCAATTCTGAAAAATCTATACCAAATACTGCCTGCTATTTTAAATTCTATTTACTGGCCATCATTTCTGAACTCAAATCTTATACATTTAAATTATGTCAAAAAGGCAGATTTTCTGTAAAACTTTAGTTAAAAAGAACTCTTTCAGGGTTAATTTCTTTTGTTACAAATCTTACCAAATATACATGATTATTTAATCTTTATTTCTTTGTATAGAAGTACTTTTACTATGCAGTTTTCTAGCTATGGTTGGTTTATATTATATACGTTATGTCTACTAATATTTGTTATGAACTGGATAAAAATTCTAAAATTGTATGTATTTCTTGAGAAACCATTATTAGGTAGCGGTGTAATATCTAAAATACAATGTGATTAAAATGGCAGTTAAAACATCAAGGTCAAAAGTCTTGAAATCAAAAGTCTCTAGTATCCAAATGTCCTTGATTCTCTGAGTCAAAGGGCCATTGAGTTCAAAATAGTTGATTTATCAGTTGATATTGTGAACAATACATGGGCATATATTTGTATTTTCTTAGGCTAAGGGAAGATCGTGACCTGAGCTTCTAAATCAAGGTCACATACTCAAATAGCCATGGGCAGATAATTAAGTAAATGAAGCAGGCTGAGTGGGAATGATGGGAGCTGTGGTGAAGTGGATAGCACAGGCCCCATCTAAAGTGTAAAGTCAGTATAGCCCCAGCCAAGTGACATGGTAATACCTGTTATTAAATCTTCTGATTTTGTTTTTAAGAAATGTTAAGAATCTAGCTTCTTAGGTGAAATCTCCTGAATTTTAAGTATTTTCAATTACTAATGATTATCATTACTTTTGTCAGTAGTGTGCAGGCCAAACAAAACAGGACTATAGAAAAAATTGGGCCCCTGGGCTCCAATTTATGATCTCAACTCTAAGTGATTATTAGATATGGGCATTCATAAACAATATATAAGACTTCAATCTTGAGTAGCACACAAAAGACAGAACAAATGATTAGTGGGATAACACCAGGAATACAAGTGCTATGGGTTGCATTGTGTCCTCTTAAAACTCGTATGTTGAAGTCCTAACCCTAATTGAGTCCTAACTGAGAATGTGACCTTATTTGGATATAGAGTTGTTGCAGATATAGTTAGTTGTGTTAAAATGAGGGCATTAGGGTGGGCTCTAATCCAATATAACTAGTATCTTGGTAAAAAAGAAGAAAACTGGACACAGACAAGCATCTAAGAAGAATTCCATATGAAGATGAATGCAGAGATTGGGGTGATTCTTCTACATATCAAGGAATACCAAATGTTACCAGAAAACCACTTGAAGTAAGGGAAAAGCATGGAAAAGATTCTTCTTCACAGCCCTCAGAAGGACCAACACATTGGTCTTGGACTCTTTGCTTTCATGACTGTAAAACAATAAACTCCTGTTTTTAAGCCACTCTACTTGTGGAACCTGGTTACAGCAGCCCTGGAAAACTATCACTAGGTTGTTTTATCATCTGGACATTAATTAAGGTAATATACCATATCAATAGGATAAAGGACAAAAACCACACAAGTCTCTCAACAGACATAGAACAAGCATTTAACAAAACCCAACCCTCTTTCATGGTAAAAAACAAACAAACAAAAACCTCAACAAACTAAGAATAGAAGGAAATTTAACCTAGTAACTGACTATGGGCATTAAGGAAGGCATGTGATATAACGAGCGCTGGATGTTATATGCAATTGATGAATAATTGAACTCTACATCTGAAACTAATGATACACTACATGTTAATTGATTGAATTTAAGTAAAGTCAGAAAAAAATAAATGGAATCTATGAAAAACCCACAGCTAACATATATAATGATAAAAAACTGATTGCTTTCCCCCCGGGGAGAATGTCTATTTTCACTACTTCTAGTCAACATTATACTGGAGCTTCAAATCCCAGCAATCAGTCAAGAAAAAGAGATAAAAGGCATTCATATTGAAAAGGAAGAAGTAAAGCTATCTCTATATAGATGACATAGTCTTGTATGTAAAAAGCCCTAAGGGATCCACTAGAAAAACTATTAAAACTAATAAATGAATTCAGTAAGGTTGCAGGATACAAGATCAACATCCAAAGCAACTGGTTTTTCTACAGGCTTGCAGTGAACAATCTGAAATTGAAATCAGAAGAATAACTCCATTAACAACAGTATCATGGGGCATCTGGGTGGCTCAGTAGGTTAAGTGTTCAACTCTCAATTTTGGCTCAGGTCATGATCTCAGGGTTGTGAGATCCAGCCCCAAGTATGGCTCTGCATTGGGCTGGGCATGGAGCCTGTTTAAGATTCTTTCTCTCTCTCTTTCTTTCCCTGCCCCTCCCAACTGCTCTTTCTCTTTCTAAAACAAAAGCAACCAAAACCCCCAATAGCATCATAAAGAATAAATACTTACAAATATCCTTATGCCCCCCTCACTGCTCTCTCTCTCTCTCTCTAAAACAAAAGCAACCAAAAAAAATCCCAATAGCATCATAAAGAGTAGAATGCTTATGAATAAATTTAACAAAGTAAATGTAAAACCTTTACTCTAAAAACTACACTGTTGAAAAAGTTAGATGTTAAGGAAGATCTAAAAAAATGGAAAGAGATCTCATGTTCACTGATCAGAAGACTTAATATTGTTAAGATAGCAATATTCCTCAAAATCACCTACAGATTAAATGCAATCCCTATCCAAATCCCAGCTAGCTTCCGATTCTAAACTGATCCAAAAATTTATATGGAAATCCCTGGTGGCCCAGGATAGCCAAACCAATCTTGAAAATGAAGAATAGGGACGCCTGGGTGGCTCAGTTGGTTAAGCGGCTGCCTTCGGCTCAGGTCATGATCCCAGCGTACTGGGATCGAGTCCCACATCGGGCTCCTTGCTCGTCAGGGAGCCTGCTTCTCCCTCTGCTTCTGCCTGCCTCTCTGTCTGCCTGTGTTCGCTCTCTCTAACTAATAAATAAAATCTTTAAAAAAAAAAAAAGAAAGAAAATGAAGAATAAAATTGGATGACCTATACTTCCTGATTTTAAAATTTTCTACAAACTAACAACAATTAAGACAGTGTGGTACTGGCACAAATACAAACATTTAGATCAATGGAATAGAATTGAGAATCTAGAAATAAGCCCTCACATGTATGGTCAACTGATTTTTGACAAGAATACCAAGGCCATTTAATGGGAGAAGAACAGTCTTTTCAACAAATTGTGCTGGGACAACTGAATATTCACATATAAAAGAATAAAGTTAACCCACTAATTCTCACCATATGCAAAAATTAACTCAAAATGGATTAAAGATCTAATTATAAGAGCTAAAACTATAAAGCTCTTAGAAGAAAACATAGGCAGGGGTGCCTGGGTGGTTCAGTGGGTTGGGCCTCTGCCTTCAGCTCAGGTCATGATCTCAGGGTCCTGGAATCGAGTCCCACATCGGGCTCTCAGCTCGGTGGGGAACCTGCTTCCTCTTCTCTCTCTGCCTGCCTCCTTGCCTACTTTTGATCTCTCTCTGTCAAATAAATGAATAAAATCTTAAAAAAAAAAAAGAAAACACACGCATAAATCCTCATGACTTTTTGATATGACTTCAAAAACATAAGCAACCAAAGAAAAAGAGATAAACTGAATATCATAAAAATTAAAAATGCTTGTGCTTTAATGGACAACATCAAGAAAGTTAAAAAACATATTGAACAGGGAAATATTTTTAAATCATATATTTGATAACAGACATATCTAAAATATATAAAGAATGTTTACAACTCAATAATAAAGAACCCAATTAGGAATTTGACAAAGCATCTGAATAGACATTTCTCCAAAGCAGGTATGTAAATCGCCAATAAGCACATGAAAAGATGCTCAACATCAGTAGCCATTATGAAAATACATATCAAGGGATGCCTGGGTGGCTCAGTTGGTTAAGCGGCTGCCTTCGGCTCAGGTCATGATCCCAGCGTCCTGGGATCGAGTCCCACATCGGGCTCCTTGCTCGGCAGGGAGCCTGCTTCTCCCTCTGCCTCTGCCTGCCACTCTGTCTGCCTGTGCTCACTCCTGCGCTCTCTCTCTATCTGACAAATAAATAAATAAAGTCTTTAAAAAAAAAAAAGAAAATACATATCAAAACTACAATGAGCTACCATTTCACACCTACTATAGCCTACTAGGATGGTTATAAAAAAAAAACAAACGGAAAAACAAGTATTGGTGAAGATGTGGAAAAATTGCAACCCTCATACACTATTGGTGGGAATGTAAAACGGAATTCATTTTGGAAGAGTTCCTAGTGGTTCCTCAAATATTTAAACATAGAACTACTATGTGACCCAGCAATTCCACTCCTAGATACATACCCAAGAGATGCGAAAATATATTGCCACACAAAAAATTATACATGATGTTCCTAACAACATTATTTATAATAGTGAAAAGGTAGGAAAAACCCAAATGTCCATTAACTGATGAAGACAAATAAAATGTGTTACATCTATACAGTGGAATATTATTTGGTAATAACAAGAAATGAAGCACTGATACATGTCTCAATATGAATGAACCCTGAAAAATATGCCAAATGAAAGAATCCAGACACAAAGGGCCACATATTATATCATTCTGTATTTCTATTATATGCGTGCTACCAATGTTATCTCTTTTAACGGGATTTCTAGAGACCTTAGTAGGTTTTCTAAAGTCATGATAGAACATATCACTTTACACTAGAAACAAGTATGTGATCGCAGGATAAATTCAGATCCAGACATAGACATATAGATACAAATATAGATACAGTTATATGGAAGGGGAGAGTAGGGGTGGCCATGAGCTACTTACATTAATAATAACAAACAGATAAGCTGTACCAGGGTCTAGTAGACCCATATTCAGTGAAAAGTCCTTATCTTCTGTTCTACAATGCACCGCAGGGTATCTAGAATGGGACAATTTTAGTTAGAACAAACACCACAGCCTAGAAAAGCACTCCCATCTCAACGGGAAAGACTGATCTCATCTCTCTACTCAGGGTGAGTCAAGCAGAAAAGCCACCATTTCTCTTTGAAGGCAGTCTCTGGGAGTGAATTATTTCTATACCAGGTTTTTCAGCCACTGATCTGAGCTCTTCATTCCTACCAGGTATTTTTTTTTTAACCTTGCACCTAAATAAAGAAAGCACAAACATCTTCTTTTGTGGATTTCAGGCCCTAAGTTTTCTCACTGAATTCTTGTGAATTTTTCTCTTCCAAGTCTTATGAATTAGTGGAACAGTATAAAACAGTGAACCAGAGTATACTCAAAATTAGCTGAGATATACCTAATCTCCCATCTATATGCAAAGAAATCATTTAAAAAACAGCTGTTGATAAAAATAAAATGTCCACAAGGGTAATGCTCTTACTCTCCACTTTGTACAGTTGTGTAAGCAGACACACCATAGTCTTCACCAACAGTGAGGGAGATATCTGTACCCAGGGAGATGTTGACCTCTTTACGTAAAGTATTAACAAACCTAAGGGTAGAGACATTGTTACACATCAGACAAACCCTCACAAACAGGGACACCTGTTTACCACTATGTTCCCAGTGCCTAGAACAGTTTTTGGCACACAAAAGGTCCATGTTATATGTTATTAGATGGATAAATAAATGAACTCACATGTAAGAAATAATCAATAGTCTTAGTTATCCTTAACTTTATCTTTTCTGAGGTATTAGTTTTCCATCTGTCACACTTTTACATCATCTCTAGCTGGGATGGACACAATCATGATCACCTATGGCAGCCTGAGTTGCCTCATGAATCCAGTGTAGGCACATCCAATTTCTTTCCCTCTTATAATGGTGGGATTCATCAGTTGAGACTCCACTAAGAAAAATTAGTGGATATATATACACTAGAATATACATATATTCTAGTATTTATGTAAAACCGATACTGTATCTTCTTATAAATGAAGTCTGATTTAACTATACAAAACTCAGATTCCCAGGCATTAGTAGGTTGAGTTTTCATTTTGGAATCTGCAGACAATCCTGGACCCTTCCAGAATGATCTTTTTAGTGTCCTGAACCTAGATTCCTAAACTGTTTCCTCAGTATGGTTTTGGAATTTTGATAGCTTTTGTACTAATCTCTGGCCCACCAGGTAAGAAGGGCAGTTTCCTCTAGAATCCCTATGTTGATTCCTGCACTGATCTAGAAATTTCCTTTTACCCCTTCTGGAGGTTCCTATGGCTCTCTCACCCAGGGAAGTCCTATCCTCACTATCATCTTACTTATTCTGAGTTGTTTACTTTTTATAAAGCATACTCAAAATGAAATTATTATGACTGTTCCACCCTTCAGCAAAGTTCAGACACTTCATTACAAGTTCTCCTCTAAAGTGTTAGTCTCAACAGCAGCCACCTAATCTTGATGGACATAGGCATGTGCATCTGTCTATGCCTGATTTCCTGCTACAGAGAGTAGGTAACCTCTTGGGTACTCCATTTCTGTAACTTTCATTGGCTATCTGACATGACTTTTGGGCTTATCTGGATTCAAAAACAAGTCTTTTGACTCCAAAGGTATTACCTTTACTCCACCATGGTGCCTCTACAGGCTTATAATAAAACTATGCTTTCCTTAAAAATATAGAAACAATAAGAGATATTCAACTACCAACCATGAAGAGAGGATTATTTGCTCATTCCTAAATTTTTTCCTGGTGATCACAGAGATGAAAGCACTTAATTATTTTCCTGAGAGCAAAATAAGTGGATAAAATTCAACAGAAAGTGATGTATGCACCAGAGCACAGGGGGCACATACAGATACAGGGTCATCTTTTTAATACCACATGGGAAAGCAAGCTTATCTGCCTCTTATTGTTCTGGAAGATGCCTCTGAGACCAATGCTCTTGATATTATGCAATATCAAGTACAAGACAAGTAAAATGTGAGGCTGCTTTATCTGAAGCCCTACAGATCAGAAGAGACCAAGATTCAACACAGAGGGGCCTTGGGTCTCCTTGACAACCAAACCTTACAGATGTCATCCCATTGGTTGTTTTGTTTTCTTCAACCTTCACCTATAATAGAGGATAGTAAAAATCAGTTACAGCTGACAACAAGGAACTGATAATCAGAAAATCTGATCATAAGACTTATCTTTGGTAAGGTATTGATGAGCTGGTTAAAATACACTCTGATAACAATTTAGAACCTAAGCTACTCCTCAACTTACCATCATGCTGGAAATGTTTTTTCCATCTTCTAGGATGATCAGACTGTACCAGTTCTTCTCCTCCATAGAATGCTTAGTGTAGACAGACAGATTGTGATATTTTAGGTAGAAGTGGAAATCCTGGCTTTTTGTCTTTAGGTGGAGCTGGGCATAGTGTGGCATCTTCTGTAGGATGAAGAAACTGTCACATTCACCTTCTACCCTATCATAGGCATCACTATCTCATAATATCCCAGGGTGGGTGAGCTCATCAAATACTTTCAACTTTGCCCTTTAACCTAGTAATTCTATCTTTAGGAAAATGCCATATGAGAGTAATTAGAGACGTGCATAAGGATTTATGAGAAAAGATTTTCTTTGTAGAATATGTATATTAATAATAAAAACTTAAATGCCTACAAGGAAATACTTCAATAAACTATGATATATCTATAAAATGGAGTATCATGTGTCCATTAAAATCATATTTTCAAATTATCTAAGGATACAGAAGGATGCTTATGACATGATTAATGTTAATAAGAAAATCAAAATTCAATACCATAGAGTTTGGCTACCTTTTAGAAATTAGTTTATTTGTGTATACCAATATGCTCATTGATCATCTCTGGGTGATGCAATTACAGGTGGTTTTTATGTCTTTCTATATACCCTTCAGTTTTCAACAATAGATGTATATTACTTTTATTATTAAAAAGTAATATTTTAAAATAAATATTTCAGAGGCACCTGGGTGGTGCAATCAGTTAAGCAACTGATTCTTGCTTTCAGCTCAGGTTGTGACCTCAGGGTTATGAGATTGAGCCCCGCATCAGCGTCTGCTTGAGGTTCTCTCTCCCTCTCCCTCTGCCCCTCCCGCTCATGTTCTTGCTCTCTAAAATAAAAAAATAAATCTTTAAAAAATATAAATATTTCAGAATATGTTCAGTAGCAATGGTGAAAATACGCAAGCCAAATCCTTCCAGAGGATGTGACATTAGGAGGCAGTTTGAAATAACAGTACAAATTACAACCTACTGAGACCTTACAATGTCCCTGACACTATGCTAAGTGCTTCACATATAATACTTATCCTTACAACAGCTCATGGCATAAAAATTATTGCCATTTTATAGATGCTGAAACTGAGGTTTAGAGATATAATAACTTGTTCAGGGTCTTATAGCTAGGGAGTGGCAGAACCAGGAATTGGACTGGGGACAGTTTACCTCTACAAGTGCATGCTTCTAACTATTATATTATGCTGTCACTTTGTTGCATTATCTGAGTGTGTTTCTAATTTATTCAAGTCCATATCTTACCTGAAAGGATTTAATGGACTCTTCCAACAGAGTATTGTTTTCATCTCCCAGTACTGTCACCTTCACCTCATCATCTGCCAGATTCAAGGATTGCAGGAAAATCTTTTGGGGACCAGGCTGCAGTGGGGTCATTCTCTTAGGACAGAGAACACAGGTCATAATTACCAACAAAAACAAGTTCTCAGTCTTACCTCCAACATCCTAGTCCATCCAGTCGGGAGGATGCAGTTTTCTCCTTCTGGAGGGCATTTGGCTTAGAAAAGTCTGAAGGCAGTTTGGAGGGGGGAAACACCAGCTCAGTGCAGCAAGCACCGATGCTATATGACAAACTCCATGCTTTTTGACTTAGTTGTGACCTCATATGTCATTCCCCAATAATGACTATTTGATCTGCCAACTATTCAAAAGCCTGTCTTCCCAAAGAGATGAGAAGATAGCTTGGATATTAGTGTTTGGGAATTCCTTGACAATATCCTCTGAATCACTCAGGTGGGAGGTGGGCCTTGTTTTGCATTGCTCTTCTACATGTATCTACTCATTTACCACAGATAGTTATGATGCATCTTCTCCAAAACAGGTTCTGTGCTAGGTCCCAGGCAATCAGGATTGAACAAGTCAGAAGAGTGAACAACGATATGTTTGATTCAGTTTGACTCCTCATGGAGCTTAAGATTTATTGAACTCACATCAATTTTTATCTCCACAGCTGCTGCAACTGCAAATGCCAGGCTTGCTAGGATCATACCAACAGCCATTTTCCTAAGCGATCTGCAGAAGGAAGGGATAGACAATTACATAGAAACTTTAGACTCAAAAGGCTAAAATTGAAACCCTCTAAGCCTACCATTAAAGACCTTTCCTGCTTTGGTCCCAGCTACTTCTCCCCTTCACACAGCTTTCTTCCTCTACTCATCACACTGAATAGTTTTCCATTCGTCCCACTTCCTCACCTCAACTTTTGTTTATGATGGTCTTTCTATCCATTATGTCATTATACCAAAAAATAATAGTAACGCAGCCAGATTTATTGGACATTTACCATATGCCAAGCACTATATATTATTATCCCATTTTCTTTCCCTCCACAAGTCTTTCTTGACTCTAGCAGCAAGAAAGACTCTTTTTTCTCCATAACTCCCTGGCATTTTGCTTCCCTTCTTACTGAGCTTAATATATTTCACGTTGGATAATAATTATCCTTGCATGTGTTTTACCCCCTTACTAAACAGGGAACTCTTTCAGCATTCATTTGTGCTGTTATATTTGCATGGAATTGGTGCTAAACTCAGTAATATCTGCTCAACTAATGAGTAAATGATAAAGACCATTTGAATATTGTAATGTGGTCATCAAAAACAAATTGCTATTAAATCAGGAATTAGGGAGACTTGAAACCCTCCTCTGTCAAATTTACAAAGAATAACACTTCTTTTTAAGTTTTTATTTATATTCCAGTTAGTTAACATAGTGTAATATTAGTTTCAGGTGTATACTGAATCACAATATAGTGATTCAACAGTTCCATATGACATCTGGTGCTTCTATTTAGAATAGGAGAAAAGCAGTAATTAGGGACAACCTATTTCTGCTCTTACCAGGTCCCTGCTTTGCTTCATATGGATAATAAAAGATTTAAAGGGATTAATTGTCATCACAGGATTTAGACTTCTTTGAAGAGGCAACATTCAAGAACAAAGCAACAAGGAGCCTATTCTCACATACTTTTGACTTTCTGTGAAGCTTAGATCTACCCCTTCAACATCATGCAGTTAAGTGTTCAGGAATGGCTTGGACTCTCTATAATGGAAATTAGCTAGATCTAATTCCCATCCTCCAGTACCAATAGGCATTTAGTTTAACTTAGGTACACAGAAACAGAAAAATGATATGCCAAAACAAATCATACTAAGTAGGAAGTACTGACATTGAATTTTTTTTTAAGCTGAGCAAATATTAAGTCAGTCTGAGCAATAAAGGCATCGTGAGCACTTACGAGAAATTAATTCCACATTTGGACACCAGACGATAAATGACAAGGTCAAACAATGGGATGAAGATAAGAACCAGGAGAGGATTTAGTACCTGTAATACCATGGTAAAAAGGATAGTTACAAAGTGTTCTTCTGTCTTGAGTGTAAGCATGTGTTCTCATTTGCTTGTGTGCACTCTTCCTAACATTCAAACATACTTTCATCATACTAAGTACAGAATGATTCCACATCTCTCAGTCCCTTTATACCCAGGACTCTAATTTCCCCTGCATAGCACTTCAGCTTCTAAACATCCTACAGAATCAGTTTCACTCTGAACCTGTTTTTCCTGTCAATCAGTTAGGAGTTCTTCCCTCTCATTTTCACTTCTCTTCTCTTGTTCCACAGCTAAAGGGAAAATGTCAGGGAGAAAAGAAGAGAAGGAAGACTTGGGGATTAAACAAGGGTTAAAAAAAGAAATGGGAGTCACCAGTAAACTGATATTCTGACTTTGTTACTCAACAACAATGCCTTATACTTTCTTGGACAATATTTCCAAGGTACTACCTTAACAGGGAAAAAGAAAATCCACTTATACGTCTCCTGTGAGCTCAAAATTCACCCTCCTTGGAATTGGGCAGGAGTTGCTTACTTAAAAGAGGATGTGAAAGAGAAGTGTGAGGCTTAAGGAGAATATTTTCATCCTTATCCTTAACCCTCCTCAGCATATAAGGAAACAAATGTCCAGTTACAGTTGGTAATCCCATTACTTCAGATAGAAGTTTGGATGAGGAAAGCCATAAATCCCCATGAGTATACAGAAATCTCTTACCTGCATCTGGTCTGGCTGAAGCACAAAAAACCCCTGAAACATTATAACAAATTACATTTATACAGTGGTAAAAGACAAGAAAAGCTTAGATAAAAAATACTGTTAATTATCTGCGATGAGGGTGGAGCTTGCTTGAGATTCTCTTTCTCCTTTTCCCTCTGCCCCTACCCACCACTTGTGTTCTCTCTCTTAAAACAGAAAAAAATTTTAATGAGCAGGTGAGACACAAAAGATAAAATCTACCAGGTCATTGGTTCAGGGCCACATGGTGCTTTTAAGGGTATTTGGGGAAACAGACTGGGAATGGCTTCAGGCTATGTTTATTGAAGGCAGGTAGGCCTAAGGGAGAATATTCTTTTTCTTTTGAGAGAATAGGGTCAGTGTGTTTTTGTTAATTTCAGTCACTGCAGTTGTAGGTTGTAATGTGTAGCACAAGACATCATGGTTAGGGTGAAGACTTCCACTAACACATAGTGCTTCCAGAGCTGTTCTCCAGGGGTCAATAACAGAACAACCATAGGCAATAAGAGAAAGGGAGGGGCACCTGGGTGGCTCAGTGGGTCAAAGCCCCTGCCTTTGGCTCAGGTCATGGACCCAGGGTCCTGGGATCGAGCCCTGCATCGGGCTCTCTGCTCAGCATGGAGCCTGCTTCCTCCTCTCTCTCTGCCTACTTGTGATCTCTGTCTGTCAAATAAATAAATACAATCTTTAAAAAGAGAGAGAGACAGACAGACAGAGAGAAAGAGAGAGAGAAATAACTTGTGTTTGACAGGCTCCAAACAGACTGGTTAATGAAATCCTAGCATCATTCTCTCCTGCCTCCTTTACCATGGAGATGGTAGAAAAACATTATAATAATCTAAGTAGAATAATTGAAAGCACAGATGAAACTTTGAGTTGGCCAAAGAATGGAGAATAGAAAAACAGAAAATAATGTTTGCAACGTTCTCACTCCTTATCCATGTACAAAATATTGCTCTTCCAGGTCCTCCACATGATCTCTGCCCAGACACCGGGCTACATGTGCGGTAGTAGTAGTCAAACCTGAGCCTGCTGTGCTCCAGGAAGGCTGAGAGGGGAGCAAACAATCTCTATCCCACATCTGGATCACTTCATTGACTATCTTCTCAGTACTTTCCTGTACACCCTGAAACCTTTCCATCCTTATATTCCTGAATTCTAAAAGTAAGATTCTGTTTTTTATTTCTAGAGTAGCTTTTTAAAATTTTGCATACTCAGTACCTTCATGTTAAAGACAGCTCTCTTCTGATCTTAAGTCAGTTTTCAGACAAAAAACCCAAAGAAGCCATTTTCCTTAAAAAAGGAAATTTATTTATTATGAAGAAAAGAATAGATTTCTCTGGAAAATCTTTTCTCACCAAATTCCCATTCATCCTGGTGGCTTGCAAGGTCCATCGTGAGCCCTAGGGCAGATAGATGTGATTATGAGAAATCTCTTTCTTGTGGGAGGAAAGAGGCTGGAAGAAGGGGTAGCTTTCAAAAGAACTATTCTTACCTGCTGATCCAAAAGAGCCCAGAACATGGGCAATGGGATATAAAGGAATAGTATCCTGGTCAGTACCTTCACATCCATAATGAGCTGCTTCTACAAGAAAGGGGAAGAAGGAACAGGCTGAATTGCTAAATTTGGTTGTCTTGCTTACAGTAAAAATGTGCCAGAACAGTAAGAGAAGAGGCCAAATGCAGCAAGAGGGAATCAGTTAGGACTTAGGAAAATCTCCATGGAGGCATATTTCCTCAGTTCCAACTTACAGGGTATTTCTCAGCTGCCCAGTCCAGCCAGTGTTGTCGCTTTGGAATGTCCCCAGAGCGGTTGTTGAAACGGTTGGAAATAGAAAACTAGAGCAGAGCATAGATATCACATGAGAGATAAAAAGAAACCATTCCAATTCATTATCCCTTCCTCAGACATACATATTTTAAGTGACTTACTTCCACCCTTTGATTTCATCAGACATTGAATTTCAGAATATTTCCAATATAATTTTATCTATCCCTACATCCTGTTGGCAACATATATAACATATACACATTTCAGATGATTTTTGCCAATTAAAAAAAATGGTAGCATCATTCTTCTTCTTATTATTATTTTACTTAATGGTTGAGTAGAGGTACAGAGGAAGATGGATTAATCTCAGCTTGCCAAAAGGTACAGAGGTAAAACAGCAGTCATTGGGGAAAATGAATACCTGTGTTAAAGGCCTTTAAGCTCAGCATATCATTTTTTTCCCATTGATTGAAAAAGGCAGGTAAACAAGTCCGACTTACCCAGATACATTTGGCAACTTGAGTTACTATGTTTCCTTCAGGAGGTGGTTTTCTGTATATTTTGCTTCCCATTGAAAACACAACTGCAGTTGATACACAAACAAGGTTCTTAGCTTCTCATTCAGCACATTCAGTATGTCAATGCTAAGGACAGGCTGCTGATGTGTAGGAGTGACTGGCAAATCTTTTAAAGGGAGGGGTCTGACTTAAACTTCCCAACTTTCGGAATTATATAAATTATGGGACCCAAGAGAAGAATAAAATGGTCAGCTGTTAAGAGAATAAATCTGTTGGGACTTCCCTATATCACAGAAAGGGAAGTCATCTCTGGATTCTCTCTTCTTTCTCCACCTCTACATCTGGTAATTTACCAAGTTTTCATTGAGACTCTTTCTTCAATGTATTTCCCATCTGCCCTTCTTTTGCTTTACTATTGCTACAATTCTTTTTTAGGGCCTCACAACCTCTGCCCTGGATTATTAAAATGTCTAGCAACTAGTTTCTCAATCCCTGATGTCCTCCTTCTCTTATCTGATACCAAATTATAACCTTTCCAGGACCTACCTAAAAAGCCCAAACTCCTGGGAAGGCAGGAAAGGGCTTCCCAAATTCATATTATCCTGATGATGATTATTATTATCATTAACCATCTTTGAAAGTTTATTATTACATGTAAAGTGTTAAATCTTTTATATACATTAACTGATTTCATCTGAAAAAATATATACTACTCTCTGCATTTTATTGAGGAAATTGAAGATAAAAGAAATTAAGCAATTTGTGCAGATTACATAGCTAGAAAATGCCAGAAATTGCATTTTTGACCTGAGGTCTGTTTGATGCAAAAATCTATGCATTTAACCACCATAAAGCCTCATTCACTCATTCTTGCACTAAACACTGTGCTAGACACTACTGGGACTGACGATATAAAAAAGATGTGGCCCCGTGGAGCTCACCTCAAGCTACTGCTTCCCACTTTATGTTTCATTATTTTCCACTAGGTCTCTAGATCCTAACCATTGATCATCATTCCTACAAAATATTCTATTCTGTACCATTATTGTACTTGAGTTCATTCTCTTTTCCTTACCCCATATTCTTTAATCACATCTCCACAACTAATTATAAGTGGATTTTATTTTCATAGTTTTCTTCCTATTTTCTAAATTATCAGCATTAGTTGATATTTTTATAATTATGGAATAGTAAATATTATTTTTTTCAAGTTCATTAACTAACATCAGCAGGAAGACTATCTTGGTATGATCCTAGATGTACTTCCCTCCTTACTGGATTTCCCAACTCCAACAAGATGCCCCTCGAGTAGATTTCTACCAAAGATGTCTTGTCAGTGACCAATAGGATCTTCCAGTATTTTTGCACACCAGAATGCCTGAATCCCCTTACTTTTCCTTACCTTAACTTTCTAAATTCTCTATTCCATTCATATTCATGTCACCACTTTTTCTTTATTCATCCTCTCAGTGTCTCCAAAGCTTCTCCAAATAGCACCTATTACCTACCACGGTCTCTTATTGTTGACAGAAAAAAAAAACTGTTTTTTTTAAAAAGATATTATTTATTTATTTGACAGAGAGAGAGACCACAAGTAGGCAGAGAGGCAGGCAGAGAGAGAGAGAGGGAAGCAGGCTCCCTGCTGAGCAGAGAGCCTGATGTGGGGCTCGATCCCAGGACCCTGAGATCATGACCTGAGTTGAAGGCAGAGGCTTAACCTACTGAGCCACCCAGGTGCCCCGACAGAAAAAAATTATTAAAAGAAAGGATGCCAATCTTGGGAGACAAGTGGGCAGATAGAGAGGTATCTAGACAAAAAGAAGATTTTGGAGAGGAAATAGGTTGGCCCTAAAACTAAGAATGATCTGGAAATCTCAACAGTGGAGGGGACAGGGACGCCTGGGTGGCTCAGTTGGTTAAGCAGCTGCCTTCGGCTCAGGTCATGATCCCAGCGTCCTGGGATCGAGTCCCACATCGGGCTCCTTGCTCAGCAGGGAGCCTGCTTCTCCCTCTGCCTCTGCCTGCCACTCTGTCTGCCTGTGCTCGCTCCTGTGCTCTCTCTCTATCTGACAAATAAATAAATAAAATCTTTTTTAAAAAATTAAAAAAAAATAGTGGAGGGGACAGTGGAAGTGATAAAAGGAAAGCCAGGTGATGAACTGGATAAGACCACAATTAAATGTCAAGGCCATTTAACTAAAGAAGAGGAATGGGAACCTTAAGTTTCCCTACTAGTTCTTCCTTGCTGTGGAGGATATTGCCCCCTACTTCACAAAGAAAACAGAAGCTGTCAAATGGAAATTGTCTCAACTTTCTGCCACGGAATCTATTAACTCCTGTATCCACACCTATCCTCTCCTCCCTCCAGTTAGTTAAAGGGAATATTCTTCCTCTGAACAAAGGTAATTCTGCCATTTGTGCTTTCATACTGATTATACTGTCTTTTCCTTGTATCGTCAAACTCTTTCTCTACTGGAGTCTTCCTAATAATATTCAAGGATGTCTGCCATCCTCTCTTGATTCCATGTTACATTCAGCTATACATACCATTTTCCCTTTCTAACCTCTTAGTCACTTACTACTCTACTCTAATCAGTCTTGAATCTTTGCCAATCTACCGTAACTGACATTCTCCAAATCAGTGACCTTCTTATTGCTCTATTCAATGGGCATTTTCCTCCCTGATCTCATTTTCTGACTCAGTAACATTTGTTACTCTGAACAATTCCCTTAGAACTCCTACAAATTTGGCCATTCCTTCTTTGTCTTGTTTGTGGGCTTTTCCCATTTGTCTGTCTTTTCTTTTTAGTAGGCTCAATGCCCAGCGTGAGCCCAACATGGGGCCTGAACTCATGACCCTGAGGTAAAGACCTGAGCTGAGATCAAGGGTTGGGTACTTAACTGACTGAGCCACCCAGGCACCCCTCTCTTTATATATCTTTTTAATGCTGGTGTTCCTCAGGGTTCTATTCTAGCCCTCTTTTTACTCTTATTATCTCTTAGTTATTTCATCTATTTTCATGGCTTAATAGCTATCCATATACTAATAGCTCCAGATCTTTATCTACAGCCCATTTATTCTGAGCTCGAAGCCTGTATTTCCAAATAACTGTTTGATAACTCCAATTAGATGTTTTGAAGATATCTAATATGTAACATGTCCAAAACTGAATTCATTAGGATGATGAGCCCACTATCTACCTAGTTGCTCAAGTCAGAACGCTACATTCAATGTAGATTTATTTTCTCAATCACATCACTTATCCAATCATATCAAGTTTTTTCAATTCTGCCAGGGCTGAGACTAGTCTAAGCTGAGTGAGGCACTCATCCTGAGCACAATATTTTAAAGATGCTAAAAATTTGGTAATCAAGATAAATAATATCCTTGCCTCACCCTTAACCCATTCTTTCTCTACATTACAGAGACACCAATGAAAAATAAAAATCTAACAATCAGTCCTCTGTTCAGAATCCTTTTGTAGCTCCCTACTCCAGCTAAAGTTCTAATTCGTTAATGACTTAAAAGTCCCTTCATTATCTGATTTCTGTCATTTTCTCCTTTTTATCTTTCTCATTTATACCTGGGGCAGCCTGAATTCCTTGAAGGCCTTCAGATATGTCACAACTATGTCTCACCTCCTTGATTTACAGATATCTGTCTTCTTTGATTAACTGCTGCTAATCCTTTAGATCTCACCTTAGATACCACTTCTCTCTCTCTCTCTCTTTTTAAAAGATTTACTTATTTATTTGACAGAGAGATAGAGAGAGAGCACAAGTAGGCAAAGTGGCAGGCAGAGGAAGAGGGAGAAGCAGGTTCCCCACTGAGTAGGGAGCCTAATGCTGGGCTCCATTCCAGGACCCCAGGATCATGACCCAAGCTGAAGGCAGCCACTTAACTGACTGAGCCACCCAGGCACCCCTAGGCAAAACTTTTCTGATCTTCACTGTTTTAGTCAGGCATCTCCTCTATGTGCTCCCATAGCTTTCTCTGTACTTTCCCAGTTGTGACATTGATCACACTATATTGTAAATTCCTTTTTACTATGTCTGTCTCTTTTTTCCTGCTGGACTATGTAAGTTTTTTGAAAGCATAGACTAGGGGTTCTCTAATTCACCAATGTGACCCAATAGCTAGCACAGGATTTGACACATGAAATGGTCATTAAATAAATGTGTGTTGATCAATGAATGAAAAACATAGATGAATAAATTAAATTATTGTGAAAAGCCAGAGTATTGTTATTTATTGGTACGCAGAAAACTGAAGCAATTAATAATGACAACTAACACTTATTTAACATTTCATAATTTATAAAACATTTCACTTATAGCACCTCTTTTGATTTTCATAATTACTCCAGTATGTTAATATTATTGTCTTGCCACGATCCAGAGGAAACATAGCACTAATAAGTGCAAAACCAGAACAATATTTGGAAAAGTTTTCAGCTTCAGTGGAAGGAGACAGGGAATGTATTATCACAGCTCTCCTGGAATAACACATAAACTAACTTGGAATTGGAATTAGAATCTGACTGTTACTATTAACCACCTCCTGAGAGAAAATAGTCAGGACTGAACATTGAATCTCTGGCTTCTTTCTTCCTCTATTGAGCTCTTTATGTGTTTGGACTGGATACCTTCCAGGGGGGTGTCACCCAAAGTTTCAGAGTGAGAACAGGTTTCCAGGTCAATGATTAGGAACAATTACGTCCAAGTTTCCTCTTAAACTATGCAAACTAAACAACACACACATCCTCTTTCCTCTTCCATTACTGTGTTGTCAGTGGTAAAAGAATATACTTGATCTAAGATGCATTGGTTTCCACTTACTTATCCAACTCCCCTTATTCTCTTTGATTAAGAGAAAACTCCTTGGGAGCACTGAAGAGCAGGGCAACAAAACAGCTAGACCTAGACGCTACCTTAGAAGAATTAAAAATGTCTTCCAATTACCAGATAAATAACCATCAAATGAAGTAAGCTAGTTTGAGAGAAAGGATTATCTTCCTTGCTTCCTTACATATTTTAGTGTAGAGCAGTGGATCTCAGCCTTGACTACACATTAGAATCACTTAGATATTTAAAAAATTAGAGGTACCTAGGCCCCATCCTGCAGAGATATTGACTTAATTGCTTCCATATGGAGCAGAGGGATTGGTCTAGGAAAGGTCTTAGTTGTGTAACGTTCGGTATGTTTTCCTTTGCTTGTCTCTTTTTTCTCTTTTCTTTCCCTCTCTTTTCCTTCCCCTTCCTTCTTTCTTTCCTTCCTTCCTTCCTTTGGTTTCTGATTTCATTCAGTTAGTTTATCTCCAATGTCTAGAGAAAACTCCTACAATAACACTTACCTAATAGGGTTACTGTGAGGATTGAAATAAATGGCTCAGATGATGTTTCTAATGTAACAGGCATCAGTGGTTATTCATCTCCCCTGGCCCAGTGCACTTACCAAGAGCTATCACCATAAGTAATCCTGGAACTCCAAAAGCCAATGCATAGCAGTCTTCCCCAAAACACTGCACATCTCCTAAAAACAACAGCCAAAAAAACCAGTAACCCTGAATCTTGGGTCTTTGATGTTTGATATTCTATTCTGCAAGCTCAGGTTTGTACAATCATAGATATAGCCATCCTCTTTCCTCCCATCACCTAGTCCATAATTCTTCTTTTGGGCCAGACAAATCAAGATATTAAAAAATTGTCTCAGTTTTTAAGTCCTTGTAAAAGGAGAGGATGGTCATCAGGAAGCCTTGAAAAGGTTTTTGACTGGCCAGAGGAAAACCTTATACAAGGCCCCTCAGAAAAGATCCTAACCTCTCAGCATGGGTGTGATAAATGTAGAAATCAGGCTTCCTGCATTGATGGAGAGGTAGAAGACGGAGAAGTATCTAGTTCGTTCCTCTGCCTGAAAACAAAACAAGACAAAACAAAAAACAGGACAAATCATCAGTGCAATGTGCCTCCTAGTTCCAGATCCACCCTATGTCAGACTAAGCTGGAGGTACATACACAGAAACAGATTCAGACATTGCCTCCATGATATCTGAAAATAATATTAGATATTTTAACAAATAACCCAAACATTTACCCATCTTCCAAACCCCAGTACCAACATCTTTAACATTCTTATATCCCTACTAGGCAAAATGGTCATCTTATACACTAAGCCATTTGTGCCCTATACATGGTTATTCTAATATTAATTTCTTTGCATTAAATGTCTATTGCTTTTAGTAGGCTGAGAGTTCCTTTAGAGCAGAAATCATATCTTACTCATTTTTGAAATCCCTACTACCCAGCACAGCACCTGACATATATTATACTCAACACATGTTTACTGACTGAATTAATTAAGTGAATGACTGACTGAGTTAAATAGTAAATTGTAGAATGTGTAGTAGAAATAGCACTAGAACACAGGACAGTGGATTAAACTGTTGATTAAGCAAGGTAGTTCACCTAGTACTTATGGAAATTCTACCAGAAAGTATAAAAGGAAACCCGGGGCTTAAAAGTAGTTGGTGGAAACTTGGAGGTGGGTTTGTCTTATTATTGAGATATCTTTGTGGAGCAGTTACCAAATGAAGCAACTTTAAGATAAAGTTGCTGATGCTTTATTCATTTGTCTCATTCTGACACCACAGGTCTTTTCTTGACATAACAGCATAATCTGTCCTTCCTTATTTACTATTCACAGTGTGTTCGCTTCCTCCTCTGGTCCCCGTTTCAACCTATTCCACTCACCTATTTGTACAATTCATTGTGCATAGAATCCCAAAGGCTGCCAAAAGCTGGTATTTCTTCAAAGTCAGCAAGCAATTATGATGTATGGTACCCCAGACAGATAAAGAATATAAAATAATAACTCAGATGGCCTGAAGGGTAGGAGAAACACAAGAAGCAGGGCACAGAGAAAGAAAGAGAGAAAAAAAGCAGAAACATGAGAAATAGCTACCGATGAGGAACTAATACATGAAGACAGGCAAAAAAGAAAACTGAGAGCAAAAGAGAGGAAGCCAGAAATGTCACCTACTTAAGAACAGACTCTTCCTTGCTTACTTGTCACAGCTTCCTCATATGGGCCCATTTTTAGCTTATTCATACTGCCCCCTCCCCCCATTAATAGTGGAGAGTATGTAGGAAAGAGGGAATGATCATCTAGACAAGTTCATCTATAAAATCTCATTCTGTTTTATTCTGAACAATCATTTTCCCCTTTCACAGAATCTCAGCCAGAGATGCTTAAATCATCTCTACACTGCTCATCACCCCTCATTCTCGAAGCACCTACCAAGTTTCTTCTGAAATACCTCAAGTGAGGGTAAGCTCACTACTTCAAACTCTATTTGAAGTTTTTCTTTCCATTGAGCAAAAAACTACTTATAGCTTTCACCCACTAGTTCTGGTTTAATTACTGACAGCCCTCTGATATCTAGACAGCTATAATATTCTCTTTAATTCTTATCTTTTACAGGATAAATTCTCCAATTCCTTCAACCTTTCTTCATAAGATGTGTTTTAGTCCATTCACCACCCTTGTCACTTTCCTTTGCATGTTTCTCTTTATTAATGACCAGTACCTAGCACTGAACAGAACTCCTGACCTGTGGATTACTTCAATCTTAGCAAATAGCTACCTGCCAGGTACATTTTCAATATCTGCTCTACATTTTTGAAATTACAGAAGTAACAGGATTCTTACATGCTTTTCTTCAAACTGGTCTCCACCAAAAGCTGCCACACAGGGTTTGATACCTCCTGTTCCCAAAGCTATTAGACTCAGGCCAACCAATGATAGGACTCTGAAATGGAGAGGGAAGGATACTAACCATACTGATGCTAAACACAACTGCAGAAATTAGATACAGATAACAGGAGAAAAAAATGTGCACAATGTCAAAGACCCCCTTCATATTTCTTCACATTTCTGTGGGTACTTTCCATCTTCCTTCACTCCTCAAAGAAACCCAGGGACACTTAACAATCCTTATGACTGTTGAGCCTCTGCCAGAAAGTATACATTGCATGAGAAAGTTTTGTACCTGATAGTCCATTTACCTTTTGTGTGTAATAGGGAGAAGCAGATAATGAAGGATCTCCAAAGTTAAATCACTGGTTCTCAATCTTGTCTTAATTTAAGGGTTATACCAATAGAAGGACCTTACAACCACCTATCGCACATACCCTTACTAACCACAAAGCAAAATGGCAAAATTCATTATAATTAATAGAAAAATTGTCACTAAAATTTGATAGGACACTGAGAAGGAGGCATCTAATATTTATTAAAATTGAAAATTTTTAACTCATTGGATAAATACTGTGTAGCTACATTATAAACATGAATATATATGATCTACATCTTGAACAACTGTAATCTTCTCTATTTACTGAATTAACTATCAGAATGTATCAAATGCCTCTGGCAAAATAAACATCAATAACTTAAGAGGGACAGAGCAACTGGAATATATAGAACTACACATAAATGGAAATAATCCAAGCTTTGAATAGGACTTTTACAATGTGTTACAGGGAAATATTATGTACCCTTTTTAATCCTAGCAAAGTACAGATGCATGGGTAGGTGACTAGGTGAGAAAATATGGAGGACATGAGGTTTTAATAATTGTCTTCAAGCATATGATGAGTTTTTATGAAAAGGATACTAGTTAGGCATTCTATAAGTCTCCAAGTGTTTAAAAAAAACAAATGAGGACAGATAAAGTAGGAAAGAGTTCAACTGGTCATAAAATATTTTTTTTGCAACCACTTTGGTAATAAAACAACAGGTTGGAAAGTAAAGGGACATCTCTGGTAAGGAAATAGAAAATCACCTGTAATGAATGTGTAAGATATTTATCTATCTAAAAGAAGGACAGTGGTTAAGTTTATTTCATGATTCTACTCACGTGTGTACCATTTGTCCCCCTATTATTGGTAAGGCACCCAAGGACTTGACCACATGACCAAGCACATACACCAAGGAGAGATAGATGATTGTCCTGTTGAGAGAGTTAAATCAGTCTATAAACAGTTAAGAAATGGGCAGAAAACATGAGTAGACACTTTTTCAAAGAAGACATCCAGACATATGAAAAGATGGTTAACATCACTCATCATCAGGGAAATACAAATCAAAACCACAATGATATACCACCTCACACCTGTCAGAATGGCTAAAATTAGCAACACAAGCAACAACAGGTGTTGGTGAGGATGTGGGAACCCTCTTACACTGTTAGTGGGAATGCAAACTGGTACAGCTACTCTGGAGAACAGTATGGAGGTTCCTCAAAAAGTTAAAAATAGAATGACCCTATGATCCAGCAATTGTACCACTAGGTATTTACTCAAAGGATTAAAAAATACAGATTCAAAGGGGTTAGCAATATCAACAATAGCCAAACTCTGGAGAGAACCCAAATGTCCATCAACTGATATACAGAAAAAGAAGATGTGGTATGTATCATATAATGGAATATTACTCAACCATCAAAAAGAACAAAATCTTGTCATTTGCAGTGAGTTGGATGGAGTGAGAGTGTATTATGCTAGGCAAAATAAGTCAGTCAAAGAGAGACAAATACCATATGATTTCACTCATGTGTGGAATTTAAGAAACAAAAGAGATGAACATATGGGAGGGGGGTAAAAGGAGAGAGAAAAAAAACACAAGAGACTCTTAATGATAGAGAACAAACTGAGGGTTGATGGAGGGATGTGGGTGGGGAATAGGCTAGAGGGGTCATGAGTATTGAAGAGGGCACTTGTGATGAGCACTGGGTGTTGTATGTAATTGATGAATCACTGAATTCTACTCCTGAAACCAATACTGCATTTTATGTCAACTAACTAAAATTTAAATAAAAATGAAAAAAAGAACTGAGAAGCTTGAGTAATAGCTTTAGAGTTCATACTGTTCTCAGTGCTAGGATAAATGGAACAGGAGGAGGAAGGGGTGGAGCAGGAAAGAACTGCCTGAGAAATGTACATAGGAATAGTAATGGTGAATGAACTCTTTACCTTTGTGGTGGAATTCCCTTCAAGCTCCCTTCTCATATGTGACCTGTCCTTTCCCCTCTTCACCCTACACATACACAGAGCATCCACAGGATGGATCTGCAGCAAGTGATTTTTTTTTTTAAACTAGGAGAACCAGGACAACAGGATACTTTTTTATCAAACACTTTGGCTCTAGAAATCAATAGGAGTCAAGAAAAACTCCAGGTAAACAGGAAAAAGGGACAGCTAACACAAAGAACTTTCTTTAAACTCAACCACTAGGATATACAGAAAGATAAAGGGCTCTCAGTTTCAGCCTGGCCACTTGACCACTTGGGTTAATTGTAATCCCCACCATAATTACCTCATGTTTAAGTTACTGAGGGTAACAAGGACTCAGGGACTCTGAATAGACTGCCCAGTGATAAAGACCATGCATTTGGTAGGGACTTCTTGTTGTGTTATTTTTTCCCAAGAAATCTGAATGACAATAGGAAGTGGAATAGTGAGGGATTCCAGAAAGAACGTATGTAGAGATTTACACACTGAAATATGGCACACCATGCAATATATTACTTATATGCATTACTATACCAGCATTCTCTTTGTACATAAGTAGAATGTTAGTACTAGAAGGAACCTTGGAAATTATATGGTTTACATCTGTGATTTTAAAGCGTTATATGCTGGAATATAAAGAATGAAAAGAAGGTATCAGAAAGAGGCTGGAGATGCTAGCAATCTCGGGGTGTAGATTTCTCATTCTAAATGTCCAATCTCTCTAGGTTGGCTTTCTAGGGAAGGGACCTTAGGGGATTTATAAGGGCAAGTAAGGTGTAAGAGGTTGGGTGACTAATCTATAGCATTAATTGCCCACGGCAATTAACATCAGAGGGAAGGGGCAGGATTTCTCAAAAGGCCTTATAGCATCTTCTAGAGGAAGTTTTCTTTGTTGGAATAAAAGGAATAGGTAGAAAGGGAATAAAAAGGGACTGAAAAGACCCACTATCATGAACCCAAAAGAGATGATCTCTGCTGGATCGTTAAAGAGAAAAAAACAAAAGGAGTGTGAGCTAATATAGTAGAGTCTGTGTAGGGAGATCAGAGCAATATCAGACTGTTGGACTAAATGGATGAGGAAAGTACAAATGGTTTAGAAACAAAATAAGCAACCTTTTATACAGAAGGCTCAGGGAATTAGTCTAGGATATGAAGAATATAAGAGAGGAAGCTAATGGCAGGAAACTTTAACAGAAAGAGAAAGAAGTCAAAATAGATTTGGGCATTCTGCTTTTCAAAGGGGGGGTCACTGAAATCCTAGCCATAGGAAACAGAACTTTTCTGGAGAGACTTGAACGATCTTCCATCTATAAATGAGGAAGCTAAAATTCAGAGAGGTCAAAGGACATCCCTAAAGTGACATTCTTGGAGTGCCTGGTGTCCAGATCGGTTGAATGTCTGACTCTTGATTTCAGCTCAGGTCATGATATTGGAGTAGAGGGATTGACCCTTTTGACAGGTCCATGCTGAATGTGGAGTCTGCTTAGGGATTCTCTCTCTCCTCTCCCTTTGCACCTCCTTGCTCACATGCTTACTTTTGTTCTCTCTTTCTCTTTCTTGAAAAGGAAAAAAAATAAGTGACATTCTAATCAATTAATATTAGGGTTAGGTCTAGAATTTCTATGTCTTACTTATAGCCCAGTGTTCCTTTAGTTTTATTATATATAGGTTAATGTGGAAAAGAGGAAGAAGTTTTAGGTTTTATTTCACCACCAAAGCCATTGTTAATTAGAACTTAGGAACTGAGAAGGAATATGTGTAGTGATGGCAGAGAAAGAGACCTAACATGAAGAAGGTCAGCTCTGATGAGACAAAAAAGATAGGAGACAAAAAGGACATGCTCTAGACCTACTCATAGAAAGAGTAAGGAGAAGTGTAGAGATAATATCCAAAAGCATATTTGGCAATAAACACATTTAAGAGAGTGATTGTAAGCCTGAACTGATAGGCATGGGTCACAGGGTAAAAAAACCACACTGGGGACTACAACTCAAAATGTTTGGCCCTCTTTAGAAGGAACTTGACATAAAAAATAGTGTTCTAGCATGCAGTTAAGCCTCTCAGTAGATGTTTATAGAGATCATGAAAAGCCATATCCATGCTTCAAATTTAGAGGTCATTTTAAAAATAGCCCAGTGAGGGGAAATAAGGAGGGCATGTATTGCATGGAGCACTGGGTGTTATATACAAACAATGAACCATGGAACAGTAATTCAAATCTAATGATGTACTGTATGGTGACTAACGTAACATAATAAAAAATAAGTGAAAGTACTATGTCATGTTTGAGAGTCTTTTATTCTATAAATATTTATTTATTGAATAAAGACCATGGTTTACACTTCTTATTCTGCATATAGGGTGACCAATACTACATAAGCAGCAAACATAAATCTTAGACACCTTCCTACCATCCTTCTCTTAAGTCAAGAAACTGTGTTTACACACATAAAACAGATAATCATGTCAAAAAATGGGCAGAAGACATGAACAGACACTTCTCCAATGAAGACATACAAATGGCTATCAGACACATGAAAAAATGTTCATCATCACTAGCCATCAGGGAGATTCAAATTAAAACCACATTGAGATACCACCTTACACCAGTTAGAATGGCCAAAAATAGAAAGACAGGAAACAATGTGTGTTGGAGAGGATGTGGAGAAAGGTGAACCCTCTTACTCTGTTGGTGGGAATGCAAGTTGGTGCAGCCAATTCGGAGAACAAAGAAATTAAAAACAGAGCTTCCCTATGACCCTGCAATTGCACTACTGGGTATTTACCCCAAAGATACAGATGTAGTGAAAAGAAGGGCCATCTGTACCCCAATCTTCATAGCAGCAATGGCCACGATCGCCAAACTGTGGAAAGAATCAAGATGCCCTTCAATGGATGAATGGATAAGGAAGACATGGTCCATATACACTATGGAGTATTATGCCTCCATCAGAAAGGATGAATACCCAACTTTTGTATCAACATGGACAGGACTGGAAGAGATTATGCTGAGTGAAGTAAGTCAAGCAGAGAGAATCAATTAT
>ML105421.1:192057-210746 GCA_003697995.1 Taxidea taxus jeffersonii | reverse complement strand
ACACCTGGGTATTTACCCCAAAGATACAGATGTAGTGAAAAGAAGGGCCATCTGTACCCCAATCTTCATAGCAGCAATGGCCACGATCGCCAAACTGTGGAAAGAATCAAGATGCCCTTCAATGGATGAATGGATAAGGAAGACATGGTCCATATACACTATGGAGTATTATGCCTCCATCAGAAAGGATGAATACCCAACTTTTGTATCAACATGGACAGGACTGGAAGAGATTATGCTGAGTGAAGTAAGTCAAGCAGAGAGAATCAATTATCATATGGTTTCACTTATTTGTGGAGCATAAGAAATAACACAGAGGACATGGGGAGATGGAGAGAAGGGAGTTGAGGGAATTTGGAGGGGGAGATGAACCATGAGAGACTATGGACTCTGAAAAACAATTTGAGGGTTTTGAAGGGGCAGGGGGTGGGATATTGGGGGACCCTGGTGATGGGTATTATGGAGAGCATGTATTGCATGGAGCACTGGATGTGGTGCATAAACAATGAATTCTGTTACACTGAAAAGAAATTAAATTAAAAAAAAAGAAACTGTGTTTACTACCGTGCTATGGTTGTAGCTATCTATTAAATGCTGATTAAACACTTTAGGACAATGAATATATATAGGCCAAGTGAGGTATAAACCAATGTTTACTAAAGATGATTCCCTAGAATACCACATCCACAAATTATCTTGAAAAAATATTCCATGGTCAAATAAGTTTGGGAATCACTATATACAATAACCTTCTCTTGGAGACTGTGCAGTGTTTATTACCATGTTAAAGGCTATAAGAAGTCTTGTAGTTAAGAAAAAAAACTTTTTAACTCAGTTTAACCTAGCATTTTCCAAACTTATTAGACCATGAGAACTTTATCTTTCTATATTACACTCATTGTATCCTATTAACCAATTTCAAACAAATGCACTTTGAGAAATATTAATTAAAACAAATTCATAGATGATAAGACTATGGAAAACAACTTGGTGATGGATAGCCAAGATCCATCTCTAACCTATGAGGATAATGTTATAGGAGACAACAAAAACATTATCCCATAAATGTCTCTTATTGTTATTTTCAGAGACTTAAAAGATACAGAACTGAATAGACCATCAGTCTAACTCATGAAAATATTTATTATATTCTTAAGAAGGAAACCACAGAGATTAAGGAAAAGAAACAGTAAAACAGCTAAGAAGAGGGACTTGGACTCATAAGAATATACTAAAGATGATTAAACCAGAGAAGAGATGGACAGTATTTGAAATAACTACATTGAGGTCTCTAAAATTATAAATTTTCAGCTGGGTAGCAATCTTTATTGTCCCTAAGATCAGAACAAGAATTGGTCTTAAACTACAGAATGGAAGATTAAAATTAGACTGAGGGAAAATAAAAAGAAAATAATTCCTGACTGGAAAGGATGTAAACAATTAGAAAAACTGATAATGAAGAGAAACAGTCTTTCTGTGTTGTCAGTCTTAGAGAGATGCTTATTTGTCACGAACGACATAACTATACTCTTGCTTGGAACCAAGAGGCTAGAAGTGGCAAAATCTCAGCACAATTAGTCTGCAACGTGGTGATGTGATCTCCCATTTTCCTTACTTGAATTTTCCCAGCCATGAGTCAGCAATGGCTGCTCCCAAGATGGGGGTGAAATAACAGAGGCTGCTGAAGGCATGATATATAGATGTGGAGGTGTCCTCGCTCCAGCGCAGGAAATACAGGAAATACAGGGTCAGCACAGCTGAGGTGGAAAAGGGAAAACAAAACAAGATAAATGCATTAAAGTGATTTATGGAGAAGTACATCTCATCTCTGGTCTTTGAAGGTGATCTCAACCTTCAACACTCTTATCGATGAAGTAACTGAGGGATGACTGCCAGGTAGTAGAAGCAAGAGCCAGGGGAACTGTGGGAGTGGGTGGGGCTATGCTTAGTGTACAATTGCAATACTCCTCCCTTCAGTCCATGTGCTTACATAGCAGCATTTAAGCCAGTTGCAAAGATCATATGGTGCTTCCAACGTCCCTACCTTCTCCCTCCCAACAATATAGTTCAGAGACCTGAGAAACAGATATGAAAATAGAAGTTGTCACACTTTTATTCTTACAGACTGTGTTCTGGTTTCTTGGCTTGTATGAGTTGCAAGGTGAAATCCCATGATGTATTTATTGGCAGTGTTGGCTAAAGGGAAAGACCAATTTGGACAAAGGCAGAAAGTGTAGAAAAGAGAAATAAGGGCATAAAGAACACCATATTGTTCCAAGTATGGGGTGAGGATGACTGGAAAAAAGGAAGACCTTGGGACACAAAATTACCTTTCATGCCATAATAGGAAAAGCGCTCACAGAATTCATTCACCACAATGAAGGCAATGCTCAGTGGATAGTTGGAGCCACAGATTTTCTATGAAACAAAAAGACAATGGTCCAAGCATGAACTTCCCCCTTCCACCATTTAAATCGGTAGATTGCTCTATAACAGAAAAATATATTTATTTTAAATCATTGCTATAGGTAAAGTGAAGCAATGGTTCCTACTCTTCACGAAACAGCTATTATCACAGTGAAAGTGTTTGCAGTGCTGATAGAAGCTATTTGGAATATTACTTCACTTCTCATTCATTTAACATGGAAGTACTCAGACATTCCTTGATCTCAGACATCAGAACCTCCTTATCTTCCTACAACTCTTTACTGAAAAGCCTGGGGCTCTGAGCAGGAGAATAATCATACTTATTTCTAAGAACAGAACAAAGAATTAGACTTGATTCTCTCTCGGGCACTTGATGCCTGAGCAGTTACATTTAGAGGTCAATAACCTCCTTAAGCTGCACTGTTCAAACTAACCTCTCTTGTCCCCACCTGCCCTATTCATCATGCTAGGAGGAATCCTGACAATATGATGGCTTCCCATTCAGAGCCTGCAGGAGCCAGGCTCAGAGCCCAACCAAAAGGAAGCTGACTGATTACCTTAAACTTGGGCAGAGAGTTCTTAAATCTTATAACATTAAATGTCCACTCTTCCTGTGAAAGACATTCTATAACATTTTCTTGTTAATCCTATTAGACATTAAAAGAACTATGCTATTACATGTACCATATCAGTCAGTATAAAGGGAATGTCATGTTTATTTCATATCCCTACCTATTATGATAGCCCAACTAACATGAGAGAGGATGGAGATAACTGTACTTGGGACAGTCAAATCTCATTGTGAAATTTCTACCGCCTCTTATTTCATAAGAAATACATGCATCTTTATAAACGGACTTAAATTATTTAGGACCAGAAGATATATAATTAGCTAAATAAATAAAGGCATAAGTTAATGATTTTATTTTTTACCCATATGGATAGATATGAATAACCCTCCTAAATATTAATATATGTTAATATATTAACTTACTTGAAAGACACAATAAACTGGCTTCTTACCTTCCCAGCTCACATCTTGAGAATTATGCAACCTGGAGTTTAGTTAACACACTTTACTGGCTATGTACTACTGGTATTGGCTGTGTTAATCTACTGACCCTGGGCATGTCACTGCACCTGTCTTTATGTTCACTCCTCTTATTCCAAAGAAATTAAATGAAATGAAAGAAATGAAACTACCACCTATTGGCCCATAGTGAGAACTCCATAAATATTGGCTATTATTCCTATACCCTCTCCACTTTTAATGTAAAGATTTAATGAGATGATAAATTTGGAAGTGTTTAACAAGTATGTGATATAAACATCATTATTCTTTGATTCCCTGTCCTGTCTTCCAGTGTAAATTGGCACACATCATAACAGAGACTAGATCTATTCTAAAACTTTCCTTGGTGTCTGGCATAAGATTCTGAATACAGGGGGAGCTAAGGGCTGAGTTTTTATATTGGTTTAGAAAGAACAATCACACACAGTTCTCCAGGCAAGAATGCTTGCCAAGTTTCCCTGGATATTCAAATTGCTTCTTTTTTCAACCCAGAGAAACTCAGAATATACAATGAGATACAGCAAAGTCCTGGATCTCAACTGAAGAACTCCTAACTACCTCTTCCTGCTGCTTCTTCTCCTAAGTAAAGGAAACTTCTGTTTAAATTTGGTTTTCAGGTTAATTCTAAGTCCAAGTGGGAATAGTTTTTAATACCCTAAAACAGCACAGCCTGACGCTCCAGAGGCCAAGTAGAACCAAAAGAGCAATTCTGTTCCTGTCAGGAGACTGGAATTTGGGGACTCACCGGAGTTGGCTTCTTTGTAAGGCTGAGAGATGGAGGTGGTACCTCTTCAGTGGAAACAGGTAAAAAAAGAGTTTCCTTGGACTCATTTTTCTGGAAAGGATTCATAGCTGGTTTCTTACTCTCACTCTCCTCAAGCATTTGGCTTCAGTAGGCAGTTGGGACAGCTGCCAGCCTACTGTAAAAACGGGCACTGGGAGTGGACTAGGTTTAACCCTCTGTGTGTCAGCTTTTAGCAGCTGCCTGACAGAAAGCAAAGCACAAAGCTATAGGAAAAGAAAGGATTGGGTCTCAGAGACTAGTCAAAATAATGATTAAGTCAAAAGTTAAGCATGAGGAAGTAAGAGTAACATATCACATGATGGGGCAAGACAATGCTGGAGAATTGCAGAAGAGTACAAAATAGCTAAGAATACAACGCCTCAAGTATAGATTTAAAAACTGATTTCAGATGAGGGTTGCCGGGGGCAGGGGGATACGGAGTGGGTGGTGGGGTTATGGACATTGGGGAAGGGATGTGCTACACTGAGTGCTGTGAATTGATTAAACCTGGTGATTCACAGACCTGTACCCGTGGGGCTAATATTCCATTATATGTTAATAAAAAAATTAAAAATTTTAAAAAACCCGATTTCAGAAAAAAAAAAACCCTGATTTCAGAGTCACAGGAGCAGCCATTTATTGAGCATCTATTATGGCCAATAATAAGGTATATGTAATATAGACAAAGTATATATATATTGTATCTACCTATCTACATTCTAATTCTTAGCACAATCCCCATTTTGTAGGAACTAATATCCTAAGAGGTTGAGCAATTTGTCTAAAGTTACGTGGCCAGCAATTGGCAGGTCTGGAATTTTAACTGTTGTGATTGATGGGAGATTTGTATCACTAATGCCTATGGTCATTATTCAGGAATGGAGGGTATGGAAATGGGAATGTAGGAATATAGAGGAAGTGAAATGCATTGAAGAGGAAAAGTCATCACAAAACTGAATTTGCAAAGATAGATGTTGATTTTGGTTTTCAACATAATAAAGTTCAACTAGAAATATCCTATAAACAGTTAAAGAGGTGGAGCTAAAGAAAATGAGAGAAAAGATTTGAACATGTACATTTGAAAATCATTCTTCTTTGCTAAATTCATTCCTTTTGTCTTCATCAAGATGAATCCATAATTTAATTGATAAACAAAATTCAATTTGAGCAAAAATTATGAACTTCTTTCTTTTTTAGAAAAATACTTTATTTATTGAAAAAGAAAGAGTATGCATGCACATGAATGGGGCGGAGAGGGGCTGAGGGAGAGGAAATTTCAAGAAGATTTCATGCTGAGCACGGAGCCCTATGTGGGGCTCCATCCCATGACCCTGAGATCATGACCTGAGCCAAAATCAAGAGTTGAATGCTTAACCAATGGAGCCACCCATGAACTAGTTACTTTCTAGATATTATTACAGACATAATTTTCATTAATACTTAGTAGATGAACTCCCAAATGACTCCAGAATATAATATTTAGCCCTTACCAGAGGAGGAATAAAAACAGGTATGATGATGATAGATGCATTTAATACAGTAAGTTGATGGGGTAAAAGAAGAACAAAAGAGTATGATACCTTTCCAGTTGTCAGTGAAAAGAAAAATGAAAAGAAATGTCAGAGAGCTATAAGAAAAATGAGGGTTAAACCAACAAGGAGATCATAAAACAGGAGAATTAATTATTTTATTTGAGAATATGAGAGAGAACCTATAAATTTGTGCCTTGAAAAATTCTTAAACTACTTACTTAACTTGTTGATGAATAAAGCCAGAACAAATTTTACCTCAGACTTAGATCATGTCTTCTCACTCCTCATCGCCCCTCTTTCCTGCCAACCTTTAACCAAAGAAGAGTCCAGCTTCATTTCTGACTGTGGCATTAATGATTAAGCTGTAGTTATTCTTTCAAAAGGTATTATACCTTCTGACTTAGTTTGGTTATAAGTTTATTTTTTTTAAAGATTTTATTTATTTGACAGACAGAGATCACAAGTAGGCAGAGAGGCAGGCAGAGAGATAGAGGAGGAAGCAGGCTCCCCAGCAAGCAGAGAGCCCGATGCGGGGCTTGATCCCAGGATCCTGGGATCATGACCCGAGCCGAAGGCAGAGGCTTTAACCCACTGAGCCACCCAGGGCCGCTGGTTATAACTTTAAATGCAAAACAAATAAATAATCCTGATTTACCAATCAAATTAACCTTGAGATGCCTTGAAGATCTAATTATTCAATGGCTCCCCCTGCTCTGGCCTATGCTTCTAGAATAGCATTTGATCTGGCAGAGCACCTGTAGATACAATGCACCTCTAGAGGCAATGCACCAATTCCTTTGTGCTCAAAGGTACCCTAATACCAAACTTTAGTGTTGGGATTGGTTCTCTGATACTCTTTTAGATGAAATTCTCCTTTTGATTATGGCAGTATAATGCTAGCATTCATAGAATCAAATAATATCAGGGATGGGGGGAATCTTAATCTTGTCCTATGTAAACTAAGCTTCCCTGATGGTGAGAGTGATATAGGGTAATTCATTCACATATATATCTATTAATTCATATATATAATTTTTATATATTCCAGAACAATTCACATATATATACACACATATGTGTGTAAGTGTGCATATATACACACATGTAATATACATATATACACACATATACACATATATACACATATACACACACAGATTTGCAGGCCTTTTTCTTGAAAATATTTATTCAATAGATTTAAGTAGGGATCCAAGAACCTCTGTTTTTAAGAAGCACTTCTAGTGATTCTTATGATAGGAATTTAGGGAGCACTGGTTTGAAATCCCTCTCCTAGTCACAGAATACTACAGGAGAGCTCAAAGCTTGGAAGGGACAGAGCAAGGACTAGAACTCTAACCTCCCATGGCCTATTCTAGAGCTCTATCATACATCAAGATTCCTCTTACATGCTATCATTTTTGCTAAGTTGAAATCAGACAGAAGAATAAAAGGGAAGAAATCAAAAGAGAAAAGCAACTCCTGGATAGAAATTAGCACAAACTCTTCAGAGAAAAAGGGGGTAATAAAAGTGGAAGAATCGAAAATATCAGTAATAAGAGTAAAAAATATTTATGGCCTCAGTGAGTGTATCAGCAGATTGATATTTAACACTCATATTCAGAAAGGAGACTAAGGTTCTAAAATGATAGATACTAATATAGTCAGAGAGAAGAGAAATAAGAAATTAAAAGAAAAACATGTTTAATAAGGTATATGAATATAGAATCAGCACACAAGGGGCACCTGGGTGGCTCAGTCAGTTAAGCATCTGCCTTTGGCTCAGGTCATGATCCCACAGTCCTGGAATAGAGCCCTGCATCGCGCTCCCTGCTCAGTGGGGAGTCTGTTTCTCTTTCTCCCACTGCCCCTCCACCTGCTTGTGCTCTCTCTCTTTCAAATAAATACATACAATCTTAAAAAAAAGGGGGGGTGCCTGGGTGCCTCAGTGGGTTAAAGCCTCTGCCTTCGGCTCAGGTCATGGTCCCAGGGTCCTGGGATCAAGCCCCGCACCAGACTCTCTGCTCAACAGGGAGCCTGCTTCCCTCTCTCTCTCTGCCTGCTTCTCTGCCTACTTGGGATCTCCGTCTGTCAAATAAATAAACTTAAAAAAAAAAAAAAGAATCGGCATGCAAAAATAAGTTGTACTTAAATATGACCAGAAACAAAAGTGATACCAGCTATAACTGCATAAAAATACCTACGACTAAATCTAATAAAAGATAGCCAAGACATCAACATTAAACACTATAAAATATTATTGAAAGAAATTAAAGATCTAAATAAGTGAAGAGACATACCATGCTCATGATTTAGAAATTTTGTATTATAAAGTTGTTAATATTCCAAATCAACCTGTTGTTTTAATACAAAATCCCAGTAGGTTTTGTAGGTATAGAAAATGATGATGATTTTTAAAATTCATATGGGGATGCATAAGCCAAGAATAGCAAAGGCAATCTTGAAGAACAATAGTGAAGGACTAGTACTACTCAGTATAAGACTTCAATAAGGCAACAAATGGAACAAAAGGGACTTTAGAGACATACACACATGCCCAGGTATCATTAATGACAAAATTGACTCTGCAGTGCAGTGAGGGAAATAATGGTGCTTTCAATAAGTAAACACCATCTGTATATCCACATGGAAAAAATAATTTTGGCCCTTACCTTTCTCCATATGTAAAAAACAATTCTATATAGACTGTGATCTGTTTTTTAAAAGATAAAGCTTTTAGAAGAAAACAGAGGAAAACATCTTTATGTTCCCTATACAGACATATTCTAAGATTTTTCAAATAAGACATAAAACATGATTACCAAAAAAAAAAATAACTGATATTTTGGACTACATTGGATATTGGATTATAAAATTATAAATTTATAATATTACAAAATTAAGAACTTTTGTTCACCAAAATACATGTTAAGAGTGAAAAGACAACTTACAGAGTGGGAGAAAATATTCATATATCTGTCAAAGGGCTTGTGTCTAAACTACATATATAACTTCAAAAAATCAGTAACAAAAAAATGCACACCCAGGTTGTTTAGTTTCCTATTATAAATGACACTGTCATAATAACTTTGTATGAAGTCAAATATATCTGACGGATAAATACCTAGAAGTGAGATTGCTAAGACGAAGTATGTCTTTGTAATTTTTAGAACTGCTTATTCATTTCCTTTGCTCATTTTCTTAGTGCGTTGTTTCTTCCCTTCTTGTAAGTTTACAAAATCTATATTATTGATATTAATGCTGTCATTGTCTGCATTGCAAATATTGTTTTCTATTGACCTTGTATTTGGACTTTTAAAATTAAATATAACTTAAAAGGCACAAATCTTGAATGCAAAACTCCATTTTTTTATATTTGTGTAACATACAGCCATCACCCAGATAAAATAAAAAAAACATGTATTTCTAGTACCTCAGTGTTGAAAGTTCTTCAGAGAATAATACTTGCTGCTTCCCTTCTGTCTCCCAAACTGTCCTCCCCCAAGGTAATCACTTTTGTGACTTCTATCACCATAGATTTGTTTTGTTTGTTTTGAATTTCATATAAATGGAATAATACTGTTTGTATTCTTTGTGTTTGATTTTTTTTGCTCAACACTATGTCTGTAAGACTCATCCATTTTGTTGTCTGTAACAAGATTTCTTTTTCCTGTTGTTCAGTAGAATTCACTATGCTAATATGACAATTTATTTCCCCATTCTTTTGCGGATGGACATTTGGGTTGTTTCCAGTTTTAGGGTTGTTTATTATCAACTTGGTTTAAGCTAGGAACTGTTTCTAAGAATCATCTTCTCTAGTTGGGTCTAGGCCAGAAAAACTTGAGTGAGATTTATTTATTTATTTTTTTAAAGGTTTTTATTTTATTTATTTGAAGACAGAGATCACACAAGTAGGCAGAGAGGCAGGCAGAGCGGGGAGCGGAGAAGCAGGCTCCCTGCCGAGCAGAGAGCCCGATGTGGGACTCGATCCCAGGACTTTGGGATCATGATCCGAGCTGAAGGCAGTGGCTAAACCCACTGAGCCACCGAGGCATCACTTGAGTGAGATTCAAAAGTGGAAGTGAAGGGACGCCTGGGTGGCTCAGTGGGTTAAGCCTCTGTCTTCGGCTCAGGTCATGATCTCGGGGTCCTGGGATCGGGTCCCGTATTGGGCTCTCTGCTTAGCAGGGAGCCTGCTTCCCCCTCTCTCTCTGCCTGCCTCTCTGCCTACTTGTGATCTCTCTCTCTGTGTCAAATAAATAAAAAAAAACCAAAATCTTAAAAAAAAAAAAAGTGGAAGTGAAGCAGTATGTATTACTTGGAGCAAATACTGGGCAGAGGTCATAGTTAAACACCTTGAACCACAAAGGCTTTGTCTTTCGCTGATGGAACTGTGTGTGTAGGGGAGTGAGTTCAAAGTTCAGGCTATTTCCAAGTCTTCCCAGATTTTACTTTTTTTTTTTTAAGATTTTATTTATTTATCTATTTGATAGACAGATCACAAGTAGGCAGAGAGGCAGAGAGAGAGAGGAGGAAGCAGGCTGTCTGCAGAGCAGAGAGCCCGATGCGGGGCTCGATCCCATGACCCTGGGATCATTACCCCAGCCAAAGGCAGCGACTTTAACCCACTGAGCCACCCAGGCGCCCCCCCAGATTTTACTTTTTATCAGGCCCTTTTTCAGTGTCCTGTGCACAACCACATAGCCCCAGGGTTAGTCAGGAATGTATGAATAACTTGGGGCATCTCTGGTCCCTGCTGTGCTCTGAGCCCTGCACCTGCTCAGCCTTAGCTAGAATGTCATCTTCCCAGTAAGGATTACAACCTCAGGCTGCTAGGGCTAAGCTCTTGCCTCTTCTCTACTGGTCAGCATCTGAGAGGTCACTTCCATGTAAAATGTTGCAGGGCATGAATGTCACCTACTCTTACAAACTGAGAGAGACTTCTTCATGGAGGTAGCGTAGGAGAGCTATCAACCTTTCTAGAACACACTTTTTATGATATTTTTTCCATTCTTGAGTTCTTAATTTTGACTCATCTCTTACTAAACTGAAAATTATTAAAATAATTATTATAGGAATGGTATGTGAAAGATATAATTCCTGAATTCTGACATGTCTAAGAATGTCTTCTTACCAAACTATGGATGACTATTAACGTATACACTATAGGTCACACTCATATCCTTGTGCAAATGCAGCTTTCCTAACTTTAGTGCTTTAGTGCAGTGTTATGCAGTGATTCAAACCCATTGATTTTTGTTCCTTTGTAGCCAACTTACTTTTCTACTTGCAAGGATATATCATCTTCATTTTCTTTTCTTTTTTTTATTTTTATTTTTTAAATATTTTATTTATTTATTTGACAGAGATCACAAGTAGGCAAGAGAGGCAGGCAGGGAGAGAGAGGAGGAAGCAGGCTCTCCGCAGAGCAGAGAGCCCGATGTGGGGCTTGATCCCAGGACCCTGGGATCATGACCTGAGCCGAAGGCAGAGGCTTTAACCCACTGAGCCACCCAGGCGCCCCTATCATCTTCATTTTCATCAAACCATTCAGAACAGGCAAAATAAAATGATATTGTGCTTATGTCAACTAATCTTATTATAGTAATCATTTCATAATAAATATGTGGATCAAATCATCACACTGTACATCTTAAATTTATACAGTGTCATATGTCAATTACATTTCAATAAAGTTGGGGGAAAAGATATTTGCTTGGCATCATGTCAGGAACATCAGATGATTCTGGCAGAGAACCTCATATCTGGTAATCTGTCTCATCCATAGCTCCCTGCATTTCAGTGTCTGAAAAAACATCAAATGAGAAGGTACAGAGGCATGAAAAATATTATTTCATTCCTCTCTAAACCACTTATATTTATCCTTAAAGGGTATAGAGAATGATACTCTAGGTATTCAGGCCATAAAAAAGAACATATCTTTAAGAACATGTTTCATTTATGGGGGAAATAATAAGGGGGAGAAAGGAGGAAGTGTTTAGACTGCAAAAGGTATAGTTTGAGAACACAATGTTATCTAGCTGGCATTATCAACTCAGACCACCATGTATTCATTCCTGGTACAGTAATCACTAATCAAAGAAATCTTAGCATGATAAGCTTCAGTAAAAACCATTATAATTTGTATTACTATGTTAAAATGATAAGCATGTTTTATTAGCTACCTTAAAAATTTGAACTTGTTTTAGTTAAGTAATAAATGACATAGCTATGGTTCTCAGATAACATTTGATGAATAAAATAGATATAAACATGAAGTTAAAAATAGATTAGCTGAGGGTAGGCCAAAGAGAGGAAGGGAGAGAGAAGAAAGTAAGAGAGATTAAAACCAAAGTTTAAAGATTAAAAAAAACCACAGAAATTCCTATGGTGAAAGGCAATTATGACAAAATTTTTTATTCAACTTCAACTGCCAAAACTTGGGAACAGCCAAAATTCTTTCAGCAGGTTAGAGAATAAGTAAACTTTGGTACATCCAGACAATATAATGCTATTCAGTGACAAAATGGAATGAGCTATGAAGCCATGTAAAGACATAGAGGAAGCTTAAATGCATATCTAAGTTAAAGAATCCAGTCTGAAAAGGCAGGGTACAATATGATTCTAACTATATGACATGCTATAAAAGGCAAAACCAAGGAGACAGTAAAAGATCAGTGGCTGCCCATGGTTGGGGGTGGGGGAGGAGGAATAAATGAATAGGCAGAGCACAGGATTTTCAGGGCTGTGAAGCTATTCTGTATGATATTACAGAGGTAGATACATATCACTATATATTTGTCAAAACCCACAAATTGTATAATACAAAGAGCAAACTCTAATGCAAATATGGACTTTAGGTGATGATGTGTCAACGTAAGATTCATCAATTGTAAAAATGTACCACTCTGGTGCAGATGTTTATAGCGGGTGAGGTTGTGAGAGGAGGAGAACAGGGAGTATATGAGAATTTTCTGTATTTTCTGCTCAATTTTGCTATGAACCAAAACTGCTTTAGAAAATGCAGTTTACTAAAAAGAAAAAAAGAACTTAAAAAAGGAAGAAGGAACTTGTTGCTGGTCAGTTAGTGGCTCTCAACTATAATCTAATATTTATCATTTTCTCCATATTCAAAAGTACTATAGATACAAATATTCATTATCTACTTAACAGAATTGCTTATTTTTTCTCAAAAGCAAAATATTAAAATGACAAAAAAATTATAAGATATACAAGAACAGTTTTTCATTAAAATGATTATCTAGCTTTACTTTTACCCTAAATTATTATAGCTTAATTTTGTCAAGAATTAAAGTATTCTCAACCATAATTTAAGGACTATCAGATATAAAAGGTGCAGAGATATAATTAAAACCATGAGCATTTATTATAAATCAATTGTTTTGACATTTCACAATTGTGAGACATCAGTATTTTAAAACAGAGTATTGAACTTGAACTCTAGAACACCTGATCTGCCACTTGTTAACTAACAACCTGTGGGCAAGTTACCTAATGTCTGTTTTCTCATCTGTACAGCCTAATAAACAGAAAGCACATGAAAATGCTAGTACTTAAAAAATCTCAAAAATATAACATCAACCAAATTTAATTTCTTTTATCACCAAATGTTAAGATACATTTTCCTCAGTATTAGGAATCTTTATTCTTAATGTAAAATAAATATCACATCTTACAAATTTTATATTTATAGCTGAATGTTTCTTCAATCATCACTGTCACTTCCTGATTCACTCAGCTGCAAATCATTTCCTAAAATAAAAAAAAATCAAAACTGTAGTAATTAAGTATTTTATATTTTCATATTCAATGTATTTACTTCTGGATAACATAAATATCATGCAAAATATAACAGCATGGGTGAACCGTTTAGCTAGCATTTTGTCACTAATAACTAGATTGTTTATCCTATAATTTAGTCATATCATTAGTAATTCCAAAAATTAATACTGCTTGTAAAAAAAACATACACCATCAATCTTCAGCATAGTTTTAATATCACCTGGCATCTTTTTTAGTCTTCTTTCACACACCAACACCACCTTCCTTTGTTACTCCCACTGATTTAATTATATCAGGTAATGAGAAAAAATGTGGTTTAGAAGATCAGCCTAAATCATTTTGAAGAGTGTATAAATGTTATACAATTTTGTACTTAAAATTCAGTCAAAATATTAAATAGTATATGTTAAGAGTAACTCATCATTGGTTCTGTTTATAATTCAATGATGTGCTTATAGCAATATATAGCAATATATCCAGTGCGAAGACAGACAGTAAACAAAGAAATACATAATCTGATGCCAAGTAGGGATAAATACTATGAAAAATGAAGATAGGTATGAGAAGAGTGGTGAGAAGTGCTCTTTTAGACAGGATAGTTGATAAGGCCTTCTTGAAGGGTGACATTTGAACAGAGATCCAACCCTAGAGAGAAAGTCATATTAATGTGGATGGAGGGCAGATACCTTCCAGGATCAGGGAACAGCACATACAAATGCCCTAAGGCAGAAGCATGCTTGCTGTGTTCTCTGACTACAAGAAGGCCCTGCAGCCAGAGTGGAATGAATGAGGAAGAGATGATAGGAAATGAGGTCAGAAAGATATCCAAATATCCAGAAGACTGGTTTATACGTTATGATAAAAACTTTGGATTTTGTTTGAAGTGTAATGGGAATTCATCAGAAAATTTTAAGTAAGCAACTGACTTGAAATGTTGTTTAACAGTGAATATGGGGGTGCCTGGGTGGCTCAGTCATTAAGCATCTGTCTTGGGCTCAGTTCATGATTCCAGGGTCCTGGGATCCAGCCCCACATCGGGGTCCGTGCTCCATGGGAAGCCTGTTCTCCCTCTCCTACTCCCCATGCTTGTGTTCCTTCTTTTGCAGGCTCTCTCTGCCAAATAAATAAAATCTTAAAAAAAAAACCAAAACAGTGACTATGCTATAATGGTATACATATACTATAATATACTATAATTGTACTGCAGCTTCTCACATAAATAATACAGGCTTTGACTCAGGTGGCTCAGGTGGAGGTGGTGCTAAGCAGTTAGGTTTATAATATAAAGACAGAACTTACAGGACTATCAAAAGTACTGGATATAGGCATGAGAGAAAGAGAAAAGTGAAGAAAGACCCCCAAGTGTTTCTGATCTAAACAACTAGATGGTGGTATCATTTACTGAGAAAGAAATGCCAGGGGAACAAGAGTTGTGAGAAAGATCACAAGTTTAATTTTCAACATGACACATTTGAGATACACTGTAAATATTCAAGTAAATATGTTGAAGGCAACTGGATATACAGGTCTGGAGCTCTAGGTAGAGGTTACTCCTGGAAATAAAGATTTGGGAGTCACTGACTGCAGGGGTTTCTTTGAACACATGGGATTGGATAATACCATTTGAGTAGTAAATTAAAATGGGTAAAAACATTCTTATATTTTAAACTACTCCAAAATCAACAAAAGGCTGGCATAATTTGAAGCTCATACCCAATTTAAGAGGAGTTGTTTCTAGGCCATAAATAAGCTGTTGTAAGAGAGCTCAGTCCATTGCATGAACTCCAGAACTATTACATTATTTGATAAAGAAATCTGCTAAAGCTTCTTTTGTGTATCTGGTTCCAAAGACCATTTTATACTTTTCAAGGATTAAGTTTCCATTTATTACACAACTATTCTATGGCATAAGAATGTTCAACTTGATACGATGTCCTAGTAAGTTTCTTAGGTCAAACCCAAATGTTCCAAGTTCCACTTCTATTAATAGACTTCATGTTATACAGGTCATATGCACGTATTACCATGCTGTTGAAATGTTTGGTTGATTTTGAAGGTATCAGATTAGCCTGTGAACACATGCTGATAAAGGAAACACATTTCCAATCGAAAGGGTAATTGTGACGTGGAAAAAAGAGTTTACCTATAGCAAATGCACACAGACTCCTAAGCCAATGATTTTCAATGAGAAAAATACTGTTCTGTTAGAGATATTACAGAAATTTATATGAAGTGTTGCTTGCCCAGGTGATTTGCAGATTGCTAGTGGCATTTTGTGGGAGGGAATTTAGGAATAGCAAATGTCTTACAATGCATGGACCAGTCTTGCAAAATAACAAACTCTATTACATTCTGCAAAACTTTTGAAAGTCCAGTAGTATATTCATGTACTTGGAAGACTTGTTTGTAATTGTAAGGTGGAACCTAATTTCAGTTTTATAAACTAAATAATTCTTTTACACAGATTTAAAATTCAGGGAAATTTACAAGGATGGAACTATCATGTAAACTGAAAGAATACTTTGTTTTTCCTGAACTTTACAAAGACTTTCTTTATGTAATTGTTTTGGAAAACATATTAGTGATATCAATGCTTTTCTAATCCATATTTCAACAAATTAAATAGAAAAATTATTGACATGGTATGTTGTCTTGCTTTTCTTAATTCTAAATTGATTCATTTAAGATTTCAAGCTATACTACAAAGCTGTGGTAATCAAAACAGTATGGTACTGGCATAAAAAGAGACATATAGATCAATTGGACAGAACAGATGGCCCAGAAATAAAACATTTATATGGTCAATTAATCTGTAACAAAGGAGGCAAAAATGTATAACAAATGGTGCTGGGATAATTGGGAAAATATATGCAAGAGAATGAAACTGGACCACTGTCTAACATCATACACAAAAATAAACTCAAAATGGATTAAGACCTAAATGTGAGACCTAAAACCATACAAATCCCAGGAAAGAGCATAGGCAGTAATTTCATTGACATCGGCTACTGTGACATTTTTCTAGATGTCTCCTAAAGCAAGGGAAACAAAAGCAAAACTAAACTATTAGGACCACATCAAAATAAAAAGCTTTGGGTGCCTGGGTGGCTCAGTGGGTTAAGCCTCTGCCTTCAGCTCAGGCCATGATCTCAGGGTCCTGGGATTGAGCCCCGCATCAGGCTCTCTGCTAAGCAAGGAGCCTGCTTCCTCCTCTCTCTCTGCTTGCCTCTCTGCCTACTTGTGATCTCTGTCAAATACATAAATAATATCTTTTTAAAAAAATTTTTTTAAATAAAAAAATAAAAAGCTTTTATTTTTTTAAAGGACCCATCAACAAAACAAAAAGACAACCTACTTAATGGGGAAGATACTTGCAAATGATAGATTCAATAAGGAGTAAATATCTAAAATCTATAAAGAATTTTTATGACTCATTACCAAAAACCAAACAATTACATTAAAAAATGGGCAGAGCCACAGGAGGGAGACAAACCATAAGAGACTCTTAATCTTACAAAACAAACTGAGGGTGGCTGGGGGGAGGGGTTAGGGAAAGGGTGGTGGGGTTATGGACATTGGGGAGGGTATGTGCTATGGTGAGTGCTGTGAAGTGTGTAAACCTGGCAATTCACAGACCTGTACCCCTGGGGCTAATAATACATTATGTTTATAAAAGATAAATAAATAAATAAATAAATATTTTTTTAAAAAATGGGCAGAGCCAGTAGAGGCAGGAGCTGCTTACACCAAATCCTGCTTCCCTCTATGTGGCAAGTTCATATTTACTGGGGCAGGAGTAACTCTGGGCTGGCAGAGCGGGCCTCTCCCCCAGAAGACCAGCACAGGCAGCACCCTGCATGCACCAAGTCTACTGATTATACAAGGCTTCAAAGCATCATCTTTAGTTCCGATGGGAATAGGACCACGCTGTAATTTTTTTTTTCCTTCCTTCCCCTTCCCCCCACCATCCTGCCTTTGGAATCAGGCTTATAGTTTTTGTCTGTTAGTTTGTCTTTTTATTTCCTTTTCTCTTTTTCTGGATTAGGCTCCCTTTTTTATGTTTCATATTCTTTTTCTCCCCCCTTTCTTTTTCTTTGGAATCAGGCTTATAGTTTTCTGTTTGTCTCTTTGGGTTTGTTGTTGTTGTTGCTGCTTTTCCTTCTCTCTCTCTCTCTCTTCTTTTGTTTTTGAATCAGGATTTCTTTTTAAATTTTTTTTCCTCTTTCTTTTTTTTCCAGGCTTATTTTAACAAACAAAGCACACTCGGTTAAAGGTCCAAACACTACCCACTGCAAGCAAGCAGGAACCCTGCAGAGGACTGATCTGTGGAAAAGAGCAGCCAAAATGCAACAGCAGAGTGCACACAGCATACATTAGAAACATTTCCTGAAGTGTTAGCCCTTGGACAGTGTATTACTTTTTTTTAATATAGCATTACTCTCAGGTACAGGAAACATAACAAGCTTTCATAACTCACAAAAGACAGAAACTGAGGCAAAATAACAAGACAGAGAAATTTTCCACAAAAGAAAGGTCAGGAAGATACCACAACCAGGGACTTGCTCAAAGCAGATATAAGCAATATGTCTGAACAAGAATTTAAATCAACAGTTTTAAGATTACTAGCTTCTCTTGAAAAAAGCATAGAAGACACCAAAGAGACCCTTGCTGCACAGACAAAAGGACCTAAGGCTAGTCAGGCTGAAATTAAAAATGCTATAACTGAGATACAAAACAGGCTAGATATAATCACAATGAAGATGGAAGAAATAGGAATGAATAGGTAATATAGAAGATAAAATTAAAGAAAATAATGAAGCTGGAAAAAAGAGGAAAATAAAACCATTAGATTATGAAGGAAGACTTAGGGAACTCAGTGATTCCACAAATTGAAAAAAATATCTGTATCATAGGAGTCCCAGAAAAAGAAGAGTGGAAAAAGGGGCAGAAGGTTTATTTGAACAAATTACAGCTGAGAACTTAACTAATCTAGGTGAAGGAAATAGGCATTCTAGTCAAAGTGGCACAGAGAGGGACGCCTGGGTGGCTCAGTTGGTTAAGCGGCTGCCTTCGG